>VYXF01003963.1:445354-470089 GCA_013397295.1 Polioptila caerulea | reverse complement strand
GAAGAGAAGAGAAGAGAAGAGAAGAGAAGAGAAGAGAAGAGAAGAGAAGAGAAGAGAAGAGAAGAGAAGAGAAGAGAAGAGAAGAGAAGAGAAGAGAAGTGTTAATAGGAAATACTGCTTCCTAACCAGATGCACTTAAAAGGAATCAGCAGAAATATAAAACAAATTGTCTTCCTCAATAAGGAGAAGAGATACTACAGCAAGGATGATCCATTTTGAATTTAAAAAATGGTTGAATCTTGTGTGCCACTGTCTGAACCACTCATTGCTCACCTAAGCCCGTGTGTAGCAATATTTCTGCAAGGTGCTGAGTCACAGAAAGGGCTCAGCACAGAGAATTGAACTCCAGCAATCCTGGCTGCTGCAAAACAATCTGCTTTCAGGAGGCTTAGGAGGTCATATTTCTGCTGCCTTCTGCTCTTGAAGATCAGTGAAAAACTTGTTTGATATAACAAAAGGGGACAAAGATTTCTGTCAAACAAGCACCAAAGGACTGGGTCTTCTGACATTTTTTCAGCTGACAGGTAGGAAGAATTCAACAATGTATAGTCCAGCAGTGCTCCTCAAACTTCTGCTACTGAGCTGCTTTGTAGAGAAAGCTGAGGGATATCAATTTTTTATCACAGGGCCTTCACCTTAAAGACAAAATGACACGGCATAGTGGAAAAGTTCAGACACACAGTGGAAAGAATGCCGAAAGAATAAGAGCAACCCCAGTAAAAAGACTGATTTTCTCCAGGTGGAGGCAACGCAGTGTGATTAATAATGGAGAGGGAGAAAGGGGCTCCTACCTTCTCGAACTTACAGGATGGACACTTTGATCTGAGTCACTCCTGGTGTGAGGCTGAACACCAGAGATAAAATCAGACCATAAATCATAATAACATAGCCTGTTATGATGCTGACTTATTTATTCTACATTCAAGACAAGGGGTTATAAAAACAAATTTATGGCCACTGTATTTATTATAATTAATTTTCCCCACAGTGAAAGCATAGTGATTTGGAAAAACATTACCTTTCAAGAAGTACCTTTTTTAGCAGCCCCTTGCTGCCTTAAGGGGCCTGGCTACAGCCAACACTCACACAGGAAAGAGAGCAGAGTTCTTGCACTCAGGACAGGAGTGATTTCATCAGTCACAGCAAATCCAGATGACTCAACATCCCAGAAGGTCTTTTCATTCTTTTAAATATCCATTTTACCTACAGATAAGATTGGATATTTGTGATGTAAAAGCAAGACTGATGTCCAAAACTGCTTGCTTGTGTTTAAATGGATAAAATAATATTTGTTTCTTCAGTAAGTGTGTGCCTGCACCAAACCAACCTGGCACAGGAATACTGATTTCCCTGCTAAGCACCTCTGATCTCAGGCCCTGAATAATCCCTAAATTCAAATAAATGGTGATTACTGCTGAGCCTTACTAGCATCAGTATCAGCTCTGCTTCTGATAAGAGAGAAAAGCGAGTATCTCCCAGTGCCTGGGGAGCTGAGGAGGATAAAGATACAGAATTTTTGTGCATTGTTTTAGTTTCCAATAACCTTGATTCCATTTCTCCCTTCTGCTGCCCAAAAGCACACTCCTCAAGATATGGGTGCTTTCTAATAAAGAAGGCGTGGACCAAAAAAACATGAGAAAAGTTTTTTAAATAATCTTCAGACTGGCAGCTCCTTCCTTACAAGAGGCAGGATTGTGCTGCAGCTAATATTTCTGCTGAAATACATTGAGATACTGATACACTGACAAAATACATTGCTATTTCTTATAACTTTATACATAAATGACTATACAAAAAAATCCCAAAACAACACAAAGTTATACTTAACATGTGGATTGGCTTGTTATTTTCTCTCTGTAACGTATAGCTTTTGGTTTTTTTCTAAAATGGTGACAATTTCTGGTCTGTAAATGTAATTTTAATCTAGTCTTTGCAGACTGAGTCAAAGAGGTAGCTCCCTGTAATTACTTCCTCAATCATTCTCCATGAATGAAGCACTCCAGGCAATGCTAAAAGTCCTTTTGATCACTTGAAATACCATAAATTTTAAAACAAGATTGTATTAGGCCGCCAGATTTAACACTAATTTCCAAGTAACTCCATTTCCTACTAATTTTCAAATTGTGCTTACATGAAGAAACTCAAAAGTATTGGGGTTTTAAAAGAAGGAGAAAAGTAATGTTGTACTTTAAGAATTTTATAAAAACAGTTCTACATTAAATTATGGCAGTCTCCCAGCTATACATTTTTGCAGTGGAGAGAACAGGGTTAAGGGGCTTCAGTAAATGTGACAGGAAGCAACCAAAACAGCAGGATCCAGACAAGTCTGAAAACCAAACCAGCAAACACAAAACAATTTAGATGTGGTGATCACTGGCTGAAAGTAACACCTAAACTCAGAGCCCTGATCTTTCTACCACCAGCAGTCCCCCAGTGCCTGATGTCAGACTACATCATAACCCAAGTGATACAAACCCATGGAAATCAGACTCCAAATAGATGCCAAGCCACAAATTTCTAGGACTCTGAAATGTTGGTTAGAAAACAAGTTCCCAGGTGTCCCAAGAAAGTAATTTGAACCAATTTAATTCCGTGATAAATCTTCAGCCTCAGTAAACAATTAAGATCAGTCCTTACTGCCTTTAGCTAAATAATCAACAGTTATAATCACAGTTTTTTGGGTTGAATTTCATCTCAAAGATAAGACTTCCACTCTAAGTATTGTACTACAGCATTTCCAGCTTCTTTCCTTGCCTTGAACCTCATACTAACATATGTTCAGGGAAGAAATAAACACCAAACAGAACTTTTGAGAAGTTAAAAAGAACAAATAGGTCCCAGCCAGTTTTCCTCTTAATACTGTAATATACTTTTAAATCAAATATAGAAAGGACTATTGGCTATGCTTAAAGGTTACTAAATATCAAAAATGTTAGTAAAAAGTTCATAAGAATTTAAAAATAGGAAAAATCCACACTGCAGGTGGAAATCTTATTCTAATGTAGGTAAGAGAGAAATATTAGCTGTGCATACAGATTTGTGAGTCAGGAACTGGACTGCAAGACAGCTCTATTCTCCACCTAGTTGATGCCAATTAATTTCCAGCTCCATTTTGCTGTTAATTAGTGCTGTTCAGAGTCCAAGTTTTCCAAGGCACAGATTGCTAGTAACCAAGTGATCATGTAAATGAGGCTCTGTTATTAATGCTGCTAGCTAGGTTGGAACAAAAATAACAGCAGTTTGCAACTTTATGTTTTAATAAAACCTTAGCAGAAGAAAAAGTGAAATCATCTGGTCTTTAAACGGCAGGACAATGTCAAAGTCAAATTTCCTACCTAGAGTAACTGAGAATCTGTTCTCACTAAAGACAGGCCTATCAGAAACCATATTTTTTGCCATGAGTCAAAGATGCAAACAATTAATTAATCCCTTCCCAAGGCAGGTCTTCGGCTTTCTATAAAGAGAAAATCAGAAGTTTCATGTTTCTTACCAAGCTACTTTCTGAATGAAAAAAAGTCGAGAACTGCAATTCCAAATGAATATCCTTCTATTTGGAGACAAAGCCAACCAACAATGCACTATCCTCAAAAGTACTGCGTTATAACAACTTCTTTGTTCTGTCAAAGAACAGTGGGTTTACCTACAGACCTCTGGATGAGGGGATAGCCCTGGTTATTCTGTGCTGTCTAAGGGTAAGCACAGGCCATTACGGTTAATGAGAAAGACAATTCTCTCCGAGCATAAACAAAGTGTGACTGCTATACTATGGAAAGGAAGTATGAAGGTTGGTGTCTTTCAGAAACATACGTCCTTCAATTGTGCCAATTTGTGTCTGGATTTTTTTTCTCCCCCATCTTTCCCAAATAAAATGCCTCTGGATGAGACATAAGCAAGCTGTGACCAACTATCCCCTCTTTACTGATTTGATCTCAGGATGAATCTTTTGCCATTGGGCTTCCTTACAATTTCCTTCGAATTCAGAGAGTGATGGGTGAATGCTGATTTACAGACTGCAGAAGAGGCTATAGCGAATATTCAAAGTATTTGATTTATTTACCTCATCTGCTCTTTATTTAATTGTTAGCCAAGATGACACGGCTTTTAAAGTCAATATGTTAAAGAGCAATTTCAGGTACTGCTTCTCTCACATTATCCCCTGACATTTTAAAAAGCTTTTTCTCTTCACTATTGCCATATTAAAAAGCTAACTGAATGAATTCCAATGAGGGCCACTTGTTCAAACAAATGGGAGAGATTTCAAATGTAGAACACCTCTGAGGAGGGTCAAAGGCATAAAAAAAGTTGCAAAATTTGACAAATATTTTTCCACTGGATGACACTCAGTTGAGACATCTTCCACAACAGTGTCTCTAACAAGCATAACAGTGAAGTCAACATTTCCTTTTTTTGTCTGTGTTCATTAAAAGTGTTCATGCCTTTATAACATTTTTGTTGTCTGACCTTTAGACAAGAGGATTCAGAGGAAGATCCCTTTTCTACTCTAAGGCAACAGCTTCATTTTTCTAGTTGGAAAGGGAAGAGAAAAACTACTGTGAACTTATGTGTCAGAAGTCACCATTTTTTCACCAAAAGGAAAATAAAAGAGAGGAAAAAAGATGACCAGCACCTGAAAATTTTCCATTTTCCCTCCAAAGAAAGACAGGGAGTTCTAAATACTCATTTTCCTAGGGCAGCATAAAATCTTGATTAACACAAGTCCAGTCCAAGATACTGAATGAGGATTTTAAAATTCTCCTCAGCAAAGTTATTGCAGGAGACCATGACAAAGCAAACTGATTCATAAGGAGATCAAATATCAGCTGTGCTTTTACAGACTCTCAAAGTCCACATATAAGACGGGAACAAATCAGCTGAATTTCAGTGTAAGGACTTTTTGTGCATTTCCCCATATCCAGCCACTCAAAGCCTGTGGGACTGATTCTTTCTGAGCCATTCATCTACTTTTGCTTTACACCTGTCTTAATGGAAGAAAGCATCTAACACCAAGACTTTTATAAATAGCAGCACTTAAATCCAGATAAGCACAATTCACAGTGCTGTACTCAATGGGAATATTCCTCTAAGGCTTTGTAACCTGTATGTAAAACTGTGTTTCAGGCTGAAATCTGGCATGAGAGGATTTCACAAGAATAGAAATCTGTGGTTCTTTAAGAGGACAATTAGATGAAACAAGTAGTGGGTGTCTGCTTACCCAGACAGAAACACCAGCTTTGCAAGTTAATGTTTTTTTTTGCTAAGTGATTACTGTCTAGCATGTACAATATCCATTAATAGAAATTGAGTTCATATTCGTGTGGAAGGCAATAGCCCCAGGCACGCTACTAATGAACAGAAGAAGAGGGGGCTCTAGGCTTGGACTAAGTAGCACTTCCACCCATGAAACAGTAGAATTACTGAAATAAAAAAGTTTCAAAAGTAAATTGTCAATATCTGCATATGGCTTGCTGAAATGAAACCATAAGGTAAGCTAGAGAAGGGGCACAGTTGCTCAAAATTACTGCTGATTAAAACTCTAACATACAGTTCAGATACTGGGAATAACTATATATTTACCATGCTGAAGGCTATCAAGGTCCAGGGAAGAAGAAAACAAAGCACTCAGATCATATTCCCAGGTGTTTCTCTAAAGTTATTCCTCTTTGGTGCAGCTGGAATAGTGCAGAGGGATGTAACAGGTCACAGCAACCAATTCACCACCTGTCTGCAGAAGCTTTTGCACCATTAACTGGAACAGTCCTTCAGTAACCTTATTGTATCAACATGGAAACACAAGACCTTAATTTCCACCACAAGGTATATTGTCCTTTCTGTATTATTTTATGTTTTTATTTCTCTGTGCCTTAAAAGAGGTTAACAAACAAACAAGCACAGCAGATGTCTATGAGAGATGTTAAACTTCCTACTAACTGTCACAAAAGCAAAAAACCTGCATATTAATATCAAAAATCTGAGTGATAGACACAGTTATGCATGTGAATAACATTCTACCAGAGAAGTGAAAGCATCAATTTCATGTTCCTTTTTTTATAATTGCACAGACAATACTGAAGAAAGAGAGATTTCTAGGTCTTTATTTTATTTCTATTTCTAAAAACTCCCTCTTTTTTTTCTACATGCCAACGTGGTTGACACAGGAATAACAGGGTACCAACAATTATAATCTCTTCATTCTGCACCTCTAGCATGGTTAGAGTCCAGTCCCTAAATTCCTAAGGAGTCCCACTGAAAAGAATACAAGTATTTAGGACTAGAAGCACTATTCATCTTTCTGCTGTTGCATCAACCAAAAAAAACGATTGGATCTTTAGGCCTTAATTTAATGATTTAATTTCTATTCAGGGACATTCTAAAGAACAGAACTCCTTTGGTATGTACTCTCCACAGTGTGACACATCATCCAGTGTTGATATTACCACCTAAAGGAAGACTATCTTCTTCTCCAGTGCCCATCAGGTGGCATTTAATGCACCACAAAACTTTACTGTCTCTTCCCAGAAAGGAAAATAGAGTGGGGCCTGTCAGATCTGCTTGCCGTGCTCTGTCACTGCTGCAGTTGGAGTGTTGAGTGAAGGAGCAGGGAATGGCACCTGGAGCCCCTCAGGAATCCTCCTGTTTGCTCACTGGAGCCAGGGTACCAAGGTGTGAGCATCGCTCCACGGCCCTGCCAGTGCAGAGCTGATCCCCCAGCACATCCCACACGGGACTGACCACAGCCCAAAGTGCCTGAACCAGCTCCCAGGAGTGTGAGCTGGGTGTCCCATCCCACCCACACCAAACCAAGGCCATGCAGCAGAAACCAAGCACACTCCAAACACAAAGCCTGGCAGCTGCTCTGTGGGTTGCTGCCCTGCTCTGCACTAAAGCTGCCTCTGTGTCAGGGCTCAGCCCTGGCTGCCCTTGGGTCTGAGTGAGACAGGATCAGGAACTGCCTGCTGAACTCTGACCAAGGCTCCTCTCCTCCTGGCATCCTCTGTTTCTGAAGGTTAATAAAACAAATCCACTTATTATTTGGTTGTATTTCGTCCTTAAAAGTGCTTTGCAAACACAACTAATTCATTAAGCAGCCTGTGCAATAGCATCAAAACACTGGTTTTAATTAACCACCTTAAACCCCACAGTTCATGTAGAGTTAAATGAGCCTTTTTCATCTGCTAGGTGTACAAAAGAGAAGAGGAAGGAGAAAAAAAAGTTACAGATTAATTTCTCTGTGAGCATTCTATGCTAATTATGTAGCCTTTTCCACCATTCAGTACAATTTCATGCTAAAAAAAAAACTCTTTTTTTTTTCCCCAGGAGTAATTTATATTAAAAAAACAACAGTCTTGGTTCCAAACCTTAATCCTGAAACTTCACTACTTGTATTTCACAGAGATTCAATGTCTCAAGAGGCTGCACCTGCAGGTGCCACCTGTCCTACCCAGGACTCTGGCATCACCAAGCATCTGCAGAAGGATCCCACATTGGCAGACATTTAAATCATCCTGGTTTCCAGTTCAGGTCATCCCTTTCTCTATGTGCATCTAATCAAACCCAACAATCTTTCCTGTGTTTGAGATTTCACAGTGGTGGTATTTCACACCCAAGGGGGTGGAGATTTTACTGTGATCTTGTTACATATAAGCCTGTTACGTGTTCAAACTTCTGGGCATGAAAGAGGATTTGTTAATTGTTCATCTATCACAAAGCTTAGCAGGGACCCCCTGACTCGTGCTCAGGAGTTGAGAGTTTATCACCAGCAGGGCTCAGACACTCTGTCACAGTATCCCAGCCCTGGGGAAGGAGAAGAGAGAAGGGTTGCATTTGCATTGTTCAGTCTGCACTCTACGTGCCAGAGGAGAAAGATTGGACTTTTCAGTCCAACTGTATGAAATTTGGCATTCAAATATGGATTTGTCTTCATGTCGGAAAAGCAAAGTACAGAGGTTGCTCATAACAGAGTTGAGCATCTTCCAGAAATGGAAGCAAGAGAAAGGATAAACAGCACAAGGGTGACCTTAGGCTAACCCTGTACTTCCCTGATCCACACAGGTTGTGTATCTGCCCGTCCATTTGGTATAAATAAGAGAAATCTTGAGGCTCTGGTACCGACTGAGACCCCTCTGCCCCCTCTACTTGTTATCATTGTACTTGGTGCTGGTAAATCCAACAGGAGGCATTGGGTGTGGCCTGGGCAGACACAGTGCAACCCTTAGAATCCACTGGATCTTAGGAATAATTTGCCCATTAAAACCTGCCTTGGGTACCAAGACTGCCCCAAAACATGCAAATTACAATGGAGACAGACATATGAGCTGGCACTTGGTGACGAAAATTTAAACATTGGTACCATTGATTTTTTTATATTACTGTCTAGAGAGAACGTACCAAAAAAATAAATACAATTTTCTTTTTCCAGTGTTTGCTCCAGTCTTTGATAGAACACTGAAGTCATTAATGCAGCACAATTTCTTTTGAAGGCAATAGTTTTCTTTCTTGTTTTTGTCATGGGCAAAAACTAAAATACTAACCTAACAGTGTACACCTCTCTGGAATGAAATCCTGCATATATTCCTCTGGAGATTTACAGTGTATACATGAAGAGTTACAAATGGTAAAAGAAAATGTGCCTATATTTTCCTATACACGTTCAAATCTTTCCTTTAGAGACATTTAAATCCTCATAAATTGCCCCTTGCATATGAAGCTTTCTTTTTAAATCTTAAGCAAATTCCACTGCTTTTCTATTGCATAATGAAATAGCCAATCATGCTGAGGAGGTGATGTTAAGCTTGCCTGAGCTTGCAGCAATGGCTGAGAACATTTCATAATTCAGAAATGCCATAAAATCCTTCATCATAAAAATTCATTTTTTTTTTAATCTCCAGAATTCCCTAGGATGTATCTAACATTAAACTCCCAAAACAAGAAACCAAAACCAGATATGTTCACCTCCTATTCTAGACTCCACCCTCACGTATAAAGCAAATATATTGGGTTTTTTTCATTTCTTTGTTTGAAATCTATCCCAGCGTAAACGATACACACACATGCACACCATCAATGAAACTTACACCTTTCTTTTCCACAAATGGGCATTTAGTCCCAGTTTTGTCTACAAAATAATTAATAGAAGATCAAGCTTTGTTTTCTAATTTGTTTAGCAAAGAGCCTTTCAAAAGACAGCATGCTATTTTTTGAAACACAAGAAATCAAGTAAGACCAGATAACTTGATGTGTAATATTCACTATGAAGAGCCAACAATGAAGTTGTGGCAGTTTATTTCAGATGTGTTTACTGTAACTGGCTCACCCCAGTGTTTCCTGTCACACTGCACTCTGTTCTGACAAGTTCCACATCCATGTGTTGCAATTTTCTGGCTATGGGAGCCCTTGCTCAGCTCCTGGGACCATGAGGTAGTTAAAAGACCTGTAGATGTGGCACTTGGGGACATTATTTACTGGTGGACTTGGCAGTGCTGGCTTAATGGTTGGACTCAATGACTTTAAAGGTATTTTCCAACCTAAACAATTCTGTGATTCTATGTCCTGGTCTATGCAATCACAGAGGACATGAAGGGAAGTAATGCCTATAAAAGACAGCATCAATGCCAAAGACTTGAACACAGTAAAATATTTGATTATAAACACATAGATTTTTTTCCTGTGTCCACAGAGATTAAAATTATTTTATAAAATAAAACTGAATAAATTACTATTTATAGCAATATAATTACTGATATTTACATTGTATCTCTCAACAAAGAGAATATGCTGAACAACCAAAGAATTTAATTTTTTACACATATCTCAGAGTTCAAAAATTTGGTATTTGTTGTTTTTATCGTCTTCTGGGGAGCTCATCTTGTTAAGGAACCCTCCTTGAAAAAAAAAAAAAAAGAAAAAGCTTTTGCATTCTGAGTACCTTCCACTCTGAGATCACATGAGCCAACAGTCCCTTGTCCAATTCCTCTCCAGTTCCAGTGTGCTGTGAGTTCAAGTGAAAATTGGCTGAATGATCAGGCCTGGGTGCTTGTGAACAGCTAAAGAATGCTCAGCTGGAAGCAAGACTCCCAGAGATCAGTGTTGTCTAACAACTTCATCAGTGACCTGCAGAGCACACCCTCAGCAAGTTTGCCACATACCCTGGCTGCCTTTGGAAAAGCACAGAGGGAAGCCAAGGGAGGAGAGCCTTTCTCTCTGCTTGGCACTGGTGAGGCCTCATGTGAGGGACTGCACCCAGTACTGGGCTCTTCAGCCTGACCTTGCACAATATTGACTCTCAGTGATAACAGTCAACATTCTCAGTAAATTTGATGGGACTTCAGTCTATCTCCAAAACCCTCAAAAATAATAGCAACATAACAGGTCTGTAGGAGATCCTCAAGAAAAGCCCTAACTAAGTGTGATTGAACCCCAGGTTTTTCAACACCTCCGTCAGACAGATCAAAGTGATATTTCACTTCACTTGTTCTGTTTTTGTTAAGCTTCTAATTTTTCCTGAATTTCTTTCTTATCCTTAATTTTCCCCATTTAACTCTCTCTGCCCTTCCCAAATTCCCTGAATCAAAGTCTAGTTCCAGGAAAACATCTCCTTGCCCACTACTGTCACAGAAGATGCCTACTACTGAACTCTTCCTTGCCCATGACGTGGGCCTTTGCCATCCCAGAGACACACTAACAAGGATGAAGGGCACCAGGGATGAGTCAGAAGCAGAACTGTTCCTGTCCTTGCCCCACGCAGTTAAATTTTGTCACACAGCCACATTTGCCTGTGTGTCACTCTCAGTGGTGACAGCACAGCAGCACCAGCAAAAAGATGACAGGCAAGAGGTGGCATGAGCCAGCTGCTAAGCCTGAATCCTGAATATCAAATGTCAGCTGTAGAGAGGCCATGAATAAACGGTGTGCAGTCGTCAGTCTCTCTCTTGGGAATCACCCAGTGCTCCCAAATACTTTACATAAGCACAGTGCCAAGGATGAAGATTCTATGTTCACAGGAGCCTTCTCAAGTGCTCGACACTTCCTTTCTGAAGAAAGATGAATCCTCTGTCTGGAAAAGGAGAAGAAATGAAATCTGCTGTCTGAAAGGGGCATATCCTAGCAACTCGCCCTCCTGGTGCTGGTCTACCTGGCTGAGTACAATGGCTCACTACAGCTTTCATCAGTGCTGGTGTAATGGTTAAGCAAAAGTGACTTGGTATTTCTGGGGTTCAGTAATTGGATTTGGAGCCTTTAACCTCCATGTCACAGGGTGAGATCCAACTCCAGTTCATAGAGTCTGAAAATCATTAGTATCACAGACCTGTTCATGGCATACATGAAATGAATGTGTGGCTTCAGCCCAGTTGCTAGTGAGAATGAGTCCCTTGTCGACCCTTTCAGCAGAAAAGCAGAGGATTAAATGAGTTAGGAATACAAGTTAGTTTTTTCTCCAGAAGGGTGGTCTCTTTGGTCAAAGTTGAGACAATTTATCAGGTGAGTTCTTATTGCTGCCTGCTCTGTAGTAGTCTTTATGAGTATAAAATTTCAAGCTTGAGGTCTACATATTTCAGAATCTTTAGAGTTCCTACATTTATTTTGGACAGAATAAAAAAAATAAAATCCACATTTGACCTTCCTTTAAAAACTTGTTCAGCTCAGCTGTGGTTGATTCTAGTTTTTCAGAAATCTCAGCAGGCCACAAGTGGCAGCAGCACTGTAGACTGGATTCATAGAGGTGCCTGTATCCATGAGCCTTGCATTAAATTGCACTATTCAAAATGTCAGAAAAAAAAAAAAAAAAGAAAAAAATAGAGCAAAATCTATAGCCTTCAATGAGATTTTTGGCTTATAGGAAGCAGAATATTAATTTGAAAGAAAAGAAAGAAAGAAAGGAAGAAAAAAAAAATAAGAAGTGACTCCATGAACATTATAAACATTTATCTAACAGTTACAAACTCCTGCACTCGAGCAGCACACAACAGCCTCGTACTCAGGCAGTTCTCTCCCTGTGTTGGATTCCCCAACTCTGACTGCAGCACACACTTGCCAAGGGCAAAGGGGGCACAAGCAGAGATGAACCTGGCTCTCTTTGTCAGTGACAATCGCTTTAACTGCAAAAATGTTTACAATAAACACCAAACCCACAGAACTCACTTTTTTTAGAAGATTTTAAAGCCAGTCCTAGTTCCCAAGAAGTCATGGGTGTGTAAGCTTTTCAGAAAGCATGATAGAGTCAAACCTTCACTCCTCAGCACTGTAGCAAAACCAAACTCCTCCCCCTCCGCAGATGAAATTCCTAAACTTTCCCACACTTTTTTGAAAACCAAAGTTTAAACAACACGGTGAGAAAGACAGTGCAGTTAAATAAAATTAAAAACATAAACAGAACTGCAAAGGAGAGACTTCAAAAGACTTAGAAGCACTAAGAATTATTTGCCTCTTGCTTTACAAACCATTCAGTGAACCCCAATTGTAGACAAAACATTCATAGAATCCCAAACGTAGTTTACATGCGCTTTAATACTTGTTTTGTGTGATTTTTTTTTTTTTTTAATTATCAGTTTTGAGTTTATTTGTATTGGGTTTGTTTCTCATAAAGCATCTGTTCTTCTGTTTCTTTTAACATGACTGGCACTCTCCTAGTGTAAATGACTGGACTGACATTTATTGGATTGGGCTTCACATGGAGCACCTGTGAGCAATATGTGCTGTGTGTGACTTTCCTATGCAGCCCCAGTAATTTTAATTGTTTTTGGCATGTTTTTCCTGCCATATACTGTAACTTGACCTTTGAAAATATTCATTTAATTTTGATGCTTGTGAAATGAAGTAGACTAATATTCCAGAAGAATAAAGTCCCCAATTCAGTCACAGAAAGAGATACAGAAAATGTAGTGGCAGCACAATGTGTTTTTGAACAACAGGTTCCCAGAATCCCTGGGAAAGAACGTAGTATTCCTATCGAATAATGTAAATGTCTGAAGAGCATAAATGGCATGGGGAGAGAAGGTGGTCCAAAAGAAAAATGTAGGAATATAAAAAATATTTTTAAAATAAATCTTTTTCTCAGTTAGTAGGAATCACAAGGTCTGATTATTCTTTTTTTTTCCTACCTAAGCTTTTAGTACTGTTGCAGATACTCCTATAGAACATTTAGTACTTCTATTTTCTAGCATTTTTAAAAAGCAATTTTTGCAAAGCCTCTTGAATTGAGCTAATTAGTTATTGCTATTTCTGAGGTAAAACTGAAGAGAATAAATTTTTCCCAGGATACAAAATGGGCTAGGAATAGACAAGGGATCTGAAGTTGAGAGTTCTTGGGTTCTGTTCTCATGGAAAACAATTAGACAACATTGCCTTATAACTGGAAAAAGGTATGCAACAGCACTGCTCCACAGTTAGTGGAGTGGATTTCTTTGAGGAATTACATCCACCACACCAGGTATGTTAACCCTATTAACACACCTTTCAGATTGTTCTCTACAGTATCTTGCTCTAAGAAAGAGAATAGAGAAAAAATTGAAAAATCAGAGTGTAGAGTATTGTCAATCAAAAACATCCCAGTTACTGGTTGTGATGATTTTATTACCTAGGACTCCAAATTATATAAGCTGGACAGAATTTTAGTTGCATGAAAATACTGATAATTTGAGGGTTTTACAGTATTTTAGTTCTTGTATTCTATGAATGGTAATCAAACTCTGGACTCCTTTTTTTTTAATTAGAAGAAAAGTAATGGAAGACACTAATTAAAAGCTGTAAGCATCTTCTCAACTAGCAGTTTAACCAATAATGTATTATTTATTAAACACCCTCGCTAGCTGGCACAGTGCTCAAAGGGGTGCAGATCTTGTAGCAGCAATGACAAGCTGATGACACAGCTCCTCCTGACAGGCAGTGCTAATGAGCTTTGGCAGGGATCACTCTGCCCCGAGCCCCAGAGGCTCCAGCCACAGGCCTGCACTGAGATTTCACCACTCAGGCTTCCCCAAAGGAGACAACATAAAGGAAAATGGGCCGGGGCTGCAAAGTGCATATGACAAATAAAAGTGCTGTGAGAAATCCCGTGGCACTGTTCCTCAAAAGGCACGGGATGTTTTATAGCCACAATAAGGCTGCTTTAGAGTGCCCCGGGTCTGAAGGTGCCCTGCACTGAATGAGAAGCTGACCCACGATGTTCATGAACATTCAAAGGCAGTACCTTGTTACCACTCACTTAGCAAGGGTTCTGGGTCAGAATGCAGTGTGTGTTAGACAGCTGAGTACCCATAATAGCTAAGGGCCCATCAGCACGAAACAATCAGCAGCAGGAAAGAGATATTGTGAGCTGGACCTACACCTGGTGCAAACTGAGAGACCAGAGGACAGCACAAGGCAGCTGAGTCATGCTGCCTAATAAGCTTATGGATTATGATCCAAACAAATCTCTTGTAGTTTGCCATAATTATTACATTTATGTGTTTGACCCCATTTTAAATTCATAAAATAAATTGAAAAATACTAACATCAGCTTTAAATCAGTAACAGTATTAGGCCCAGGATTATGACCTTTTCTTCCTATACAGCTACATTCTGTAAAATGAGATCTATTGGTTTCATTTCCCCAGCACAGCATCCAGAAAAGCCTTCAAGTAGAATTATTGCTTCTATTAAAACATGTACCATCTTCTAACTCTTCTCGTTTTCCCAGTTTAATATGAAACAATTGAGTTATATCAATACATTAAAAAAGAATTATCTTTATCAGCATCCTCAGAAGTCGTGATTAATGCTACAATCTCTTTCCTCTAACTGAAGATGCCACAGGAGGTACTAGTCCTTCTTGAACAATTAGGTAATTTAAGCTTTGTAGAGTACACATTTTTGCAAAGTGGTCAATAATTCCTGGTTAAGTAAAAGCATTCCTTTCAATTAATACAAGTTTCTAAGTAAACTTACACATACAACAAAACCCACAACAGACTTGGATTTTAAAGGCATCTGCTTACAACAGTGTATTAAGAAAATCTGATTTACTACACCATTAACAGAATACTAACACATTCTATTAAACTTGTGCTGGTGAATACTGTGGGGCCGACCCCCCCTTGCTAAAGAAGATGCAGGATATCATCCATACATATGCACCCACAGAGATTCTGCTCCTGCACCACAGCAACAGAGTCATCATGTTGGAAAGATGAGGAACTCAGGGCCAGAATAATACAAAAAACAAAGCAGGTCTCCAGAGGTGCTGCCTGCAGCCCATTAAGTAGGCCACGTAGAAGGTTCTCACCTGAAGGGCACAATGTGAGAGACCACTGAGGCAGGATTGCCCTCACTCCTTGCATCCCAGAAGTCCTGTTCCCATAATGCTGGGCTCTTAAGGGCGCAGAATTCCACAAAATAACTTTCACAGACTGAAAGGAAACCTTTCCACCTTCTAACAACATCCAAAGAAGTTTAGAGCCTGCTGACATCCACACACATCAAGAGAAAAAGTTTGTAGTCAGACCTTCTGTGGCTCATTTTCAGTTTTAAGAACTGGGCCAAAATTGAGAAAATTCTTTATTTTTTGTACTGAGCCTCTGTGAATTATGTGAATTATATCAGTGAATTGATATTATATGCATCAACTACGTAGAGATGTGTATGGATAGAACAAGTCTACTCATATGTATGGGAATGGCAGTGTTAAAAAGAAAATAAATAACCCTGCCCAACTGAACTTTCTTTTTATTTAGCAAGGGACGTTTTTGTCTGATATGTGTGTGAGAGGTTGGATGGAAAGTCACTGTAATTAGATTTTATGCTTTTCTAGAGACATTGTCATCTGAGCCTAATAACTTTGTTTCTCCTCTACTCTCTTCAGGGGAATAAATGGATATTTAAAGTTTGGTTGAATTTTTGTGCTGGGGGACTTGGTTATTTGGTATAAATGTGATCCATTTTCACCCCTCCCCCTTCCCTCCTGACTCTTTTCTGTTCTGTACATTTTCCAATTAGGAACCCCAGTGACAGAAACCAAGCACCAAATTACCAGCCTGAGGCTAAACTACAGCAGCAGCTAAATTCCAATTTTAAAAATCTGATTGAAGAATGTGGGTCTTTATCTATATGCCAATGTATGTGCAAGAGGAAGGTTCTCTTCTTTCCTCCCTTGGCCCTGTGAGCAGAAAATCCACTAAAAATACCAAAATGAGATCATATCAGTTGATAAGAAAACTCACAAAAGAAGAAACTGTGTGTCTGTATAACTGCAGCAGTATCTCTGAGTCACATTTCCTGTGATGAGCCATAAATGGTCCCAATTCCAAATTCCCTTCTTGTGTACAGGCAAAGTGTCTGTGCTCCTGGGAGTGTACACAATGTCTGTGTGCAAGGACTGAGGGGCTGCTGCACCTGAGGTCCTTCACATTTTGCTTCCTTCATTAGAGGCCTCTATCTGGGTTTTTAGCAGCCTCCTGTAGTTAAAGCCTCACTAGCCTCCCATTTTCCCTTAGGCAATCCCAGGTGGCATGTCCCATTAATTTGATCTCTCTCTGGATGAAGCTGTTATACCTCACTTTGTTCTACCGTGCTAACAGAGGGAAGTCAACTGCCTTGGACTAGAAATTCAGAAATGGAAAAAACCCCTTGGAAACAGGTAGATTATTGTGCAAATAAACCCAGAATCTGGGAACAAGTACTTGCCAAGTACATCCTTCTGAGTGTCCCGTTTGTGGCCCCTTATGTGAAAATTGAGGAGTGAGCATCTATCTCTGTCACACTCTCTGCAGAAGCTGCTGCCTGGGCTCCCCCGCCCTGCTGAACACTCCTGCTCTCTGAGTGCTGCAGCCCTGGCTGGCACCCCACTGTATCCCTGGGGCACGGGGGGAATGTCAGACACCCAATCCATGCAGCACCACCTGCAGCAGCACAGCTCACCTTGGCAAGGGAGCTTCATGCCATGGTTCTCTTTTGAACTCAATATTCCGCTCCATATGAACAGATCTGTCCCACAGATCAGTGATTGTCATTTCTTGGTGTGAACTGACCAAGACTGCCAGGAGACAGGCGAGCTCCAAGATTTGTGCTGAAAAAGGAATGCTCCTTGAAGAACTAGCTTGTTGTGTGATTTGAGAAGGATACTTGTGGCACAGGAGACAAAAAATTCAGTTCTTATTTCTCTAAACAAGCTTCTGTATTTCACATTAAAGTATGTACTGACTATCATATCTCTTTTCATCAAGCATGACACACAAGCTCTACCATCTCACCAACAGTTTATTCCAAGGATGCTGGTACCACCCTCAGAGTTACTTCTTTCTTTTTCATTGTCCATGAGTTGTCAGCTCCCCTTTCCCAACACCACTCCTGTATTTAACTCCGTGCTGTCAGCCTAGAGAGCAGATACACCTGGGGAAATATCCAGAGCCACCAAGGCAGCACAGACACTTCCTCTGTGCCTCACACAGTACAGACACATGTAGTTCTGAGCACATAAATACCTCCTTTCCTTCTCTTCTGCCAACGTGCTTATGAGCTTATATTTTTACCACTATGGATGGATTCACTGACAGATTAAAACCCATTCTTTTACACTGTTTACTGCAGCAGACAGTGGCTCCAGCTGCTCCCTTAACCTGAGTGTTCTTGAATCCTGTCCTGGTTACAGAGCTGGTTTTATAAAATTTTAAAACTTTATTTTAGTCCTCCTCACCAGGCTGAATAGTGCATGAGGCTTACATGCCAGTACAAAATACTTCTTGTTAGGGATGTGTGAGCTCATTTAAACTAAAGCTAAAACCTTCTGTGAGTCTGTGAATTTGAGAGTTTGATTTCTAAGTAAATATCCTTGGTTAGAGCTCCATGTGGAAGAGAATGCTGGGAAAGAATCAGAGAAAGGGCAAATAACACAAGGAAAACAGGTTTTAAAGCTGAGTTAGAGAGAAAAGACTTGAGAAAAAAAACACTACACAGTTGTTTTCACACCATACAAAAAAGACTTTTTGAAAAGTTTTACAGGGAACTCCACTCACTAAGCACCATTGGGACGTTTAAAATAGGAAATACAGAGTCCAAAGCAGGGTTTGGAGTGGGTTGTTTTGTTGTTGGAGTTTTTTTCTTCAAACTGAAACATTTTGAAAAGATAGACAGTTCCAGAAAGCAACAGAAATATGGGAACATCCTTAAACATTTGTGACCAAGTGAGAGAATGGTCCTTTGCCCAAATGTCTTTTCATATCTTTCTTGCCATTAAAGTGTTATTTATCAGAAGCTTTAAGTGATCTTGAAACTTAATTAATTTTCTCACTGACAACAATTTGGAAACTTACACTATTTATGCAAGATAACCCAAACCAGTGCTTACTGAATAGCTTTGCAATTAGGTGTAATTCTAGCCTAAACAAATTCTTCATATGGCAAGTCAGTTAGGGATGACATTTTATCAGAGAAAGTCATAGCTACTTGGCCAGGTGCATGCAAATATACTTTGAAATACATGTAATGGATATTTATACCATCAATCAAGGAGTGGTCAATGACAGGAACATGACCTTCACCCTACCTGGTGAAGAACTCTGAAAAGGCAGCAACTGTCATCTACAGTCTTGAGCCTGACAAAATATTTCTTAGACATAAATTGTAACTTCACTCTCAATATCAGCCCTACAATGACCTTCTCCCATGGCTCCTGCATAGGGAGGTTTGCTGAGGCTTGCTGTCCATGGCCATTGCCATTACACACTCCACTGCTTGCTTTAGCACAAGCCACTCAAAGCCCTGGTGCAGAAGACTGCAGTTTCACATTTCACTGCAGAGAAGGGGGGCAATGGCAGGCTGGACAGGGACCCTACAAGATCATAATGACAACCACAGATGAGCAAGACAAGGAGCAACTGTGGAAAACACATTATTATTCACAAGAGCCTTCTGCCTGCATTAATTTAGACATGTACAGAATCAGGAGGCTCCAGCATGATAAGGGCAGAATCAATGGAAACTACTTTTTCATTTTAAATTAAACTATTGTTACTTTAAAAGGCAGATCTATTTTGAATCTTGTCCACTCAGTTCTATTAACAGACAACAGGATACAGAGCACTTCCATATGGCTCAAAATGTTCAATATCTGATGCAGATTGTGGATTCATGGATCGAGTTATTGGGGAGGGCAGGGGGTTATTTCTCTTAGTCATAATGTAAATGTAAAGAAGACAATCCAGAAGCATTTGGGGAGGGAAAGAAAAGGAGAAAAAACAAGAAGGAGTAATTGGGGTCACATCCACTGAGCACAGAGGCATTTCCAGAACAGCCTCCAAGTGAGTCACAGGCAGCGTGAGTGAAAAGAGGGGGGCAAGTGATAAAGTAGAGCCCATGTGGCCTTTTTAAGCTTTTCTGCCAGAACAAGAAAAGTAATTACACACTGTCTCAGCAAACATCCGTGGCACCACCTGGTGTATTCTCAGAGAAATCCCAAGAAGGGATTTTTCATCTTAACCCTGATAAGTGCTGTGCTGGTACCAACTCTCTGCATTACACGCAATTTTGAGAAGGAATCAGCCTGGGAGCGCTGAGTGAAACACAGGTCCACTGAGATATGCAAGTGCTGGAAGTCAGCTGGAGAGTGCCTGGGCAACAAGAGCTCCTTTTCGAGAAGGAAAGGAAAAAGACTGCTGAAACTGATTCTGACACCATGAAGTCATAAACATATAAAATCTCCTGCAGCCTGGCAAAGAGAGGGTGATGATGGATGCCTCAGCCAGAGCCATCATTCCTCAGGCAATGCTGGGCCTTGCTTCTGGCTGTGTGTGGCACAGCCTCCTCCTTGCTTTGCCTACCACCTTCTCAAAACTGGCATGCCTTTATCCACAAGGATTCAACAACTTCCTAAGTGGGGTCCAAAATACATTAATTGCTTTAACAAGTAATTACAGTTCCTGAATTCCTGAATTGCTACTACTACCAAAAGTAACTAACCCATAAATAAATTCCCTGAGCTTTTTCTGCTGGGTCTTAGCCCATGAAAAAAACTTTTGCCATCATAATTCCCCTGACTGGGGCATCAGTCTAAAGACACTCCTGCTTGCTCATATCATCAAACAAGCCAGCAGTTGGTCTGTAAAGGCTGATTCCTGTGTAATAAGATTTCAGTGAGATATCTTTGGACTGAATGGGTATGATGGCATCAAGAGAGTTGAAATTAGCACACAGTCCATTCCATATATCAGAGATATCCCATTTTAAGCCTCAAGAAAGTGATTGGCTTCTGTGTTTGAGACATGCACATGTGCATATGCAGACATAAATACACGTGTATATATATAAAAGTATTTCTTTAAATAAGTGTATTTGTGAACAGATGAATCTGGGAATCAGGTCACTTGGATGTTTGCCAGCTTGAATAGTTTTGGCAGGATTCTTAGGCTTGAAAACAAACAGTACTGCCTTATTAGAACTCCAGCAGACACTGTATTGCAAACACTTGAATGAGTTTTTGCACATGCATAAGATTGAAATATAGTGTTGTGTAACAAAATGCCAAATTACCGAGGAGATATTTGAAATGATCTTACCGATTTATGAAGTAAAGCATCCATTTTTTGTCCTCAAATTTTATTCCAGGTCCAATACTAAAGAAATAAAATACAAATATAGCAAGTTAGACATTGGGAAGAGATGTTACAGAAAGAATAAAAAGAGAATTTTCCTGATGGATTCCTTAATCACATACAAGTCACTGGTGAACAATAAAATACATTGAAGATTGCTGAAGAAATTAGGTCTTGACCTGAGTTGTTGAAAAATAGTTCAAAGCAAATTGAAAATATAAATGGATTGGGGGGGGGGGGCAGGGGGAATGTCCAACTATATTTCAGAATAATGAAGACAAAGCCTATGTCATACCAAAGGCTAACACTAAAATTAATGTTACCACTTCTATAAAAATAGATAAACTGCTTCACATCTAGAACGTTGAATCTAATGCATGATATAATGCCACAAGAGACTAACATACACAAAACTCTCCTCTTTTCAGCCTAAATGATGTTCTGGCCACTATGACACCCAGCAGCCAAATCAGAGAATTCAGAGGTAAAACTAGCATTTAACTTTTCAGAAAACAAAATCTGTATTTGTGCTTGATGAACATTGCTAGTATCTCAACCAATCAGTTGAATGAATTGGCTTTTTTTATTGTGGGCTCATTTTCTTTTTCCTCAAAAGTTGCTTCTAAATGAAAGTAGCGCTTATGGAAGGTGATAGGTTGTCTGTTATGGGATCAAAACAGGATTCAAATTTAGCTCTATGCTATGGGTAGAGAGAAGGCAGCAGCACTGCCCTCCCCACAGACTCTGCTCTGAATTACATTTCTTTGTGTGTTAATTTGCTGTATTTTTACAGCCACGTTAATGTTCATAGTGGGTGAAAAGTAAAAACACATTTCTAGTGAGAATTACAATAAATAGTATCCTGTCCATGGTCTGCAAAGGTTGAGTGCTATTGTAATCCTTCACTTTATATGGCAACATCATTTATGATTCCTGGGCATGTCCCAGACTCAGGCTGGCATCTAAGTCCTCAATCCACCCATCACTTTGCAGGTGCTTCAGCCCCCAGCATCTCTTTATTTCAGTCATGAAAACACTTTTCTACAGAGCAATCACTCATCCTTAGACTGACATTGCTGCATCAAGCAATTTATATAAGCCAATGTTGTAATGACATTTCTCAGACTTGTATTTTATGGGTATTTCTTTTTTGGAATTTGTAAGAGATAGAGAGGACTAAGCTGGGTGGTTAAATTATTAAACTGTCCTCTGAATACTCATCTTTCCAAAACGCCTTAAACAACATTTTAATCAATACAAAAGTAAGCCAGTTTCAACTGCAAGAAAATTCCCAGGGGCAGTAGCTATCCCTGTGCAAAGCTTATTTTCAAAGCTGAATATGCTGGTTGTTAACTGAATAATTCTCCAGAAAACATGCAATCTGCCTTTGTTTATCATTTTGGTACATTTCCCTTTTGGTACATTATCTACTTTCATAGCAAGAGATACAAAATAAAGCACCTTGGACGTGTGTCCCAGATATCCCACTGTGCAGCAGAGCCTAAAGGCCCAAGATACAGCACAGTTTGCATTGAAAGCAGAGCTGGATCCAGCTCTCCTGGATCAGTCCTGGTGTGCCTCAGCACACACCTTGTTCTTTGCAGGGAATTTAGCCTTTTGCTACCCCTTTCAAAAGCAAGCACCAGCCTTCTCTTAAAAAGAGATTCAGCAGACTAAAATACCCAGAGAAGAGGCAAACCAAAAATCCAGATGTGGCCAGTGGTTGTCATTCTCTTACACCTCACAGGGAAGTCACCTGGGTTTAGGCACCAGCAGACATGTGGGGGCAAGGCCACTCTCACTCTTTGCCTCTTCAAGGACAGAGATTTCAGGCTTATTCCTCTCTCACACTCATTTTGTTTCATCTGCATCTTCCCTGACTTACATTGAAAAATAGAAGTTGAATTAGGTTCCTTCAGTGCTACTGATGAACTGATTACTCCAGTAAAAAATTTCTGCTTGTCTCATACCCAAATGAAAAATAAGATCAGTCTCTCTTTTGGAATAATCAAAATGGAATAGGAAAGAAGGACTGGTTTCATAATAAGGTTTTTCAAACATGAGCTGCCTTTAAGTCCTATTGAACTCTAATTCTAAATGCCAGGGCCTCACTGCATGAAAGCAGTCTGCACCCAAAACACAGGCAGTCCAGTAGAAAGCAGGACTTACCCTGCTGTCTCCCTTATCCTCCTACACATTTCTCTATCACTGGACATACTTCCTTCTCCTTATGATATTTTTTGTTTTATTTTTGTACCATCCTCTCCTCTTTTCATTTCTTGTACAATGCAAAGCTGTTCCTGTCCCTCTAGAGGCTCTGGCCCTTGTGCCTGTGAATTTCTTCTCTCTTCTGGTACAAAGAGTTGTAAATTTTAACAGGCACAACACAACCAGACTGTTTGTCTCCCCTGTTTCCCTCTGCTTTTACAGAACTAGAGGCAGCAGGAAACAAAACAGAGGCTTTCACTCTTGGCATCATTCAGCCAGCCAGTCCCACCAGATCCTACAAGGAGTTTCATATCCTTGTTACAGACTCCCTACTCTAACTACTGAAGACAGAGGTGCTGATATATGACAGACTGGTCATCAAGTGGCACCCATTTTTTTAATCTGGTACATTCTATTGAACTGGGTCAACCCACAGGGACGTACCTGAGCCATTTTCTGACATATTTCAGGCAAGAAGTCTAACACGACTTTCTGGGATTAATACCTGTAAAAATGTGGATGTTGGGCTTTTACTCAGGCTACTCAAAACTCACAATATTAAATTAAAAACCATAGTGATTGTTGTGAGCATTATTTCATTTAAACTCTATCTGCCCTCTATTAATAATTAACCTACTCCTGAAATCCTCAGGGTGAAGATCCAGTGGCAGGCAAGCAAGCATCAGATGGACAAAGGTATTTGTACCATTACACTGACAGAAATAAATCTTTCTTTGAAATATCAACTTGGCTCACAATGCAACAGATTCACACTGACTTGGCCCATAGTTAATAGATTTATCCTGATAGTAATGTGTGCCAGAAGAAAAGGGAAAACATTAACCAAGTGATTTTAAAAATAATTAAGGTTTTGATTTTTAATAGTGCTAAAAGGCTTCAAATTCACACATTATTGCCCTCTCTACCTTCAGTACTGCTGAGTTCATAGAACTACCTCATACAAACTTTAAGCATACAATAAATATTTTTTAAAAACTCTACAGGGAATAATGTTCGTTCTGTCAGTGCTTCACAGATTGTTTTGTGGCATCTACAAATAATGAATGATTAGAGCACAAACAAGAAAAATAATTGACTTTAAGGCATAAACAGCTGCACTTAATTCTGGAGGAGTGCCCAGAATTGCTGCTTTGAAATCCCTCTGCTTTTTCCATGATAAATATGCTACAGAATCATGAAACAAAGTCTGCAAACAAATTATTCCTACTTATCTCCTATGTGTCATTCTCTCTTGCATTGATTCTGCCCCGTTAGTTTGGCATTGTTGCCGAGGTGCAGTACTGTATCACTCGGTTTTATGAAGTAATTACAGCTGGAAATAAGTTTTGTAAACCTGATTTACATCCTACTAAAACCCCCATAAATCCATAACAGCCTAAGCACTTCTGATTTAGCTCTGTGGCCACAGAAGGCATTTTCTACCACACTGGATTTGGACAGAAAGTCTCTAATCTGATAACCCAGGTATACCAAGTTATATATCCTGTCACAATAACCCAAGTTGCCCTCAGATTCCTTGCCTCATTTGTTTAGATCCTTGAAATTTTCATTCAAGCTGCTATGTTGGAGGAATAACTGGTTCTATCTGGTTTTCACAGGCTTTTTTAAAAGCTGAAAAAGGAGAGAACTTACTATCTAATATATTGCTACAGTGTCTACTGTAAACTTTAACTAAAATTAAATTAGATGATACAAGTAAAGGTCAAAATTGAAATGGAGTCAATAAAAGTCATTAGATTAATAGTGATCCTGAATTGAATCACCATCTAGCTGAGTCCCCAAATTAATACAGCCAGACCAACAAATAAAAAGATTGTAAAGCACCATCAGATCCTACAAACCTGAAAATACTCCCCTACAGAATTTAAGGAGGCAGTGTCCATTTAAAACTGTCCCAATGACATCACTCTACTTGCAGCAATCAGTGCAATCACTTGAACCCTTCTGAATT
>VYXF01003963.1:371844-445310 GCA_013397295.1 Polioptila caerulea | reverse complement strand
AAAAAAAAAAAAAAGCCTATTTTCTCAAAGGATGCATAATGTCCTGGAGTTCCCACACAGTCAGCAGCTATCTGGCACACTGTATTTTGATACAACATCTGCGATAATCGTGTTTATTTTAATGACACTCTGTCCTCAGGATGGCCACACTATTTCTTTGAGGTAAGAAAAAAGAAAAATGATCATGGCAAGTTTGAGGCAATGAGATGAAAATGCACACTGGGCTCACCCATCACACACCAAATCCATCTCACTGAGAGAGGCGCTCGCTCTGCCTTTACCTGCCATCACAAAAAGACTTGGACAAATACAGAAAAGTGTATTTATGCATCTCTCTGTAAGAGCTTTAATTTAATAGTCACCCTAAAAGAGGAGTATCTTTTCAAATGGTCCCACTTTACAACAGTCAATAATCTAACAGTCAATAATCAGACAAAAACTGCCAAATCTCTTATTAACACCACACTTAGACCTCATGATTAGAGCATTTCTGGGACCAGAGCAAAGGTCACTGTGGTGACATCAGGACAGAAACCATTGCATTTACATGAACAGTACTGATAAAACTAACAGCCTATGGTACATACCTTCAAAAAATAAACCTTAGCAAACATCTTGCAAACAGGAAAAAAGGCAGAATGAAACAGATAAAGTTGGATAAAACCTCTGCCTTGTTAAAAAGTCCAACATTATCAGTGCATTTTCTCTATTCCTTGAAGATCTTGGGTTTAATTCTAAATGCTCCCATGTCTTGGACCATAGGAACAACACTGAGAATTTAACTGATATTCCTGATATTCTTAAAACTATAAAAATCCTTACACATCTTGCTGGATTAGGGTTTAATATTCCTAGAATGTATTCTAACCACTGAACTGCAGTGGGAATCTTAAATACAGAGATCTAATCTAAAACCAAATTGAGTCAAAACCAAAGCCAAACCAAAGCAATATCTGACCAATATAATCCACTGAACGCAAATTGCTTTGAAAATCATCCCATAAGTTTTCAGTATCATCCAGGCTTTAAACTGGATCTACCCAGACCTCAGAGATGCAAAAAACACCAAACAAATATCTCTCAAAACATTTCACTAGCACATACCGTAAAAATATTTGGAGCCAGGAGTCCACTACATTTGCAGATAGAGGTAGATAAAATTCTAGGGAGCAAGATCTTGCACAAAAGAGTAAATCAAAGAATTTTAGAATTAAAGAAGGTTTTTTCATTAATCATATTGGCAAATCACTGAAACTTTTCATTAAGAGAAGAGTAACTCATCTGATATTTAAAGAATATTAAAATATTTTGTGGGTTATGATTGTAATACAGGACTGAAACACTATGATTACAATTTCTTGTAACTGAATGCAGTTTTGGAAGTTGAATCAGACAGTATTGTTTGATTTTGTTTAGACGTTTTTAGTTTAGGCCTGAACGAAAGTATCATTTCAGTTTATCCCCAAACAAAATTTCAGTTTTTGCACTACACTGGTTTTCTTTCACTTTCCTGTTCAGAACAAGAATTTACCTTTTGACTACTTTGTTTTTCTTTGTGGGACAGAAGAGCCATTGGAAATAGTGATAAATCGTCTGAAACCAGGGAAGTAGGGTTTCCCTGGAAGTAGGGAAGATGATTTTCATTTAATCTTCCAGTATCTGCAGGTATTATGGCAAAAAATTCCTTTCTTTCCCATTTTCTAGTGTGCTGTCATACCCCGTTTTTTTCCATTAGGAGCTTCCAATCTAGGATGCTGTAGGAAGGAAGGCAAAATAAAGTACAAGGGAGCAACTGCCAAGGCAATCTCAACCAGTAAATTACATCCCTTGTCCCCACAAACCTTGTCTGGCCCAGGCAAAGCACCATGGCAGTACTGCTGGAGAGGAAGGGCATGGCTGGCACATCCAGGTAAGACAGAGAGACTTCAGCCATCTCTGCTGATGACCCTGGCACCAGCTGGATGGGCACTCCTGTCTCTGGCAGTTTGGATCTGAGACAGGAACTGGAGCTCCTTTCCATGCAGCAGCAGTGGCCCCTCCACAAACACCTTCACCAATGTCATCTCAAAGGGATGTCAGCAGCAGTGATCAACTTCAGCACCTCTTCTATATTTACCTTTCAGATGAAGTCATTCTTGGCTTCCTATAAAATTAATTCCACTTTGCTTGCATCATGGATGTACTTCCAGCATGTATGTGCAACAAGAGGAAAAGTTTACTTGAAAGATGTATATGCACCTATTTTTTTTTTATAATGGCTTTGTAATGACAGTCCAGTAAAGAGTTTATTAACACTACTTACTAATTATTCATGTCTTGGAATTTACTCTTAGCAATGGAAATATGCAGTAGCTTCTGCTTTACCCCAAGTCATGGTACTCAGACCCTAACCACAACTCTGTCAGTGGGTTTTGCCTCTGGCCACCTTTTAGCTGAGAAGCCCTGGACACTGTTGGAATCTTTGGCTGCACACTCTATTTGGCTGTGGACCACTGTCGCCCTGATTCTTCCAAGTTTTCCTGATGTACTTTCTAACTCAATGTTTGGTAGTTCCTAGTTCACTTTCTCACAAATAGATGCTATTATTAGAAGCTTGTTTATATTAAGACAAGGTCGCTGAAAATTCCTTCTCTTGGGAGTGGAAAGTGACTGATTGACAATTGCCTTGGCCAGTGGAATGGGAGAGGAGCTTCTCTTCCAATCCCTGGTCCGTGTGAAAATACTATATAGAGTCAGATAATTAATAAAGCTTTTTCAGCCTTCTCTTGAGAACATGTCCTATGTGTCCTTGGTGCGTGACCCACAGCGACAGACCACAACCATTCATTGAAACTGTAAGAACAGTCTGAGTAAAAATGCATTTGGAAACAATGCCACCTGCATTTTTAACCCTCCTTTGCTGATTATGGACAGGGGTTTGGTGACAGAACACATGAGATAAAAATCTTGTGGTTGGGGACAACTGGAGAATCATGAAGCACCCCCAGACAGGGTATTTCTGAATGGATACTTAAATTTATTTAAGTTTTGAAGACTCTCACAGATAGGGAAAATAGGCTAGTTATTAGCTATAGGAAAAAAGATGAGTAAGAATCTACCTAGCACATAGCACTGCTTTTCCACTGAGGGAGAATAAATTAGGTTAGTTTGTACTTTCTCTGCCTTCCAGACAATATGTTCTACAAGAAAACTGAGGATAATTTGTCTAGAATGTATTATTCATATACAATTACAATGTATTAAAATGATAATGTTGTTAGAGTCTAAGGATCTAAACAAAGTATGTGGGGAGATTTAATATCTTTTTATTAGACTGACATATTAAGAAGAAAACAAACAAGATTTCAGGAGCTCAAGATCTTCAATGATCTGAGGAATTGTATGCCAAAAAAGTCTGCCTGATCTTCCCTAACTATATCAGTTAGGCAAATAAAAGATATTAACCTGTCTCATAAACCTTGCTTCACTCAAAATACAAAAAATTTGTGCTTACATGTGTTTATGCTAACATATGGAAATGGCAAGAACAGAGAGAAGAAATAAGGTTAAGAGCAGAAATTTTTCAAACAATTTATGCTAATATTCTCCTAAATTCCAACATGAGCTTCCAGCAAAGCCGTATTATTTTCAGTGAAACAAAATTACTCATGTGGAGACTAAGAAAATTCAGTGACTTGCTTATTTCAAACAGGCTTTGTATTTTATGCCTGTAAGACTTCAATTGCCTGCTAAGTAAAACCAGCTGATTTAAGGGCACAGTGTATCACCCAGCCAGCCCTGTCTCTAATACTTAGGTAATTATTCAAAATTGTTATTTATTCCTGTGAATGGGGATGTACATAACTTCCTCTGAAGGAAGAAAGCAGCACAGCACTTGCCTTGCTCCACCAAGTACAGACTCTGCTCTCCTAAGAATCATCAACATGTATCATTCCAAAGTGTTTCTGATTTTGTGAATGCTTTGGGGAGGTGCAGGGATATCACAGGGAATGTTATCCTCATCTTGCAAGGACAGCTGAAGGGCTCGTGCTGATGGAGCATCCTAAGATGGACACCAGTAACCCCAGCTGCCCGAGACACGGGTGTGCTCGTGGCTTTGGCACATCCCAACAAACTCCTTAGGATCCTGTCCAAACTGCAGGGCTGGTCCCAGCTGAGAGGGAGACAGGCAGCAGCAGGCTGAACAAGCAGAAACGTGTGCATGGAATCACCCCTCAGGAATGGAGGAGAAAGGGAAAAGCCTGTTTGCTTACCATCTACTCTGAGGTACCTTGAGGAGAAGGACAACAACTTGGATGTTAACATTAAATATTGGATCCCTCAGAGCATTCCTTACAACAACTGTGCCAAAAATGGAGATGAATGTACAGCAAAAAAATTTTACATCAGTCTCAAATATAGAGCAATGGTGAAGTTAAAGCATCAACACAATTCTGGAAACAAAAAGAACTTTACAACCTAGTCAGATATGGCATTTACAATAAATATAATTTAAACACCTTCAATAGAAACCATGAAGAAGTTGTTGTATGCTACTACTAAGTGTATTCTGTGCTTGATTTTAAAGTATTGAAGGTTGGCTGGCTGGGGGCCAAAGTGCCACAATACTTGGCTCTAGCAGATATTTGTTGAAGACAGAATATACAATGCACAAAGAAATGTCATCACTGTTTTTTCTGCAGTGCCTGAGCACCTGGCTTCATTTGACTAATGCTTAAAAAAAATTCTTATTTTTCCTTCTTTAAATAGAGAGACTATATCAGACCAGTAGTTTGAAGTATTTACATTAATTGAACAATTTTAAAAAGAGTTTTACTATAAATAGCATTGCCAAAAAAATCTGAGTTGTCACCCACATAATGAGGACGTTCTTATTTATATTTTTTCCAGACATCTAAATTGCTGCCAATTGTGAAAGTAATACTGATGAAAAGAGGAAAAGGAAAGGATTGTGTTAGATGTACATCAACGACAACATCACTACATCCAATTAGAAAATGATTAATTTCGAAGATTTGCAATTAAAGTAGGGTAGAACACAGGGGAGTTCTGGTTCTCCTACAATCAGATCTTGAGGATCACCAAGCTTGTAATGGACTCACATCAAGGCCACCTGACTTGGCTGTTCCTGAGCTCCTCCAGAAAGCTCCAGTCTGTATGACCCTCATTACCTGCAATAGGAACTTACTGGTTAAAGACCACCCCTCAATTCAGCGTTAACAAAGTGCAAATTTTCAAGTTGGCTTCTTAACAAGCTGAAATGCTGCCAGGCCTTCTAATCCAGCAGCAAGTCCTGTCAAAACATGGTGACTTTGGACCAAAAAACCCCCACCGTGCACCGGAATGGGATCATTTGGCTGGCGAGGACAACCAAGTACTTCTAATTGAAAAAAAAGGGGGAGGCAAAGAAATCCCACAAACACAAATTATTGAAACCCACACAAGTGAAAAAATGCAAGCTGATGTGGGAGCAGGCACCAAATGGAGCTATTGAGATGAAAGAATTGCCCCGAATGAGCTCACACTGCTCTGGATCTCCTCGGAGGCAGGATGGCTGAATAGTGTGCGCTGGAGCCGTGCCCCAGGCTGGGTGTCCGTGTCAATACGAGAGACTGAGAGAGCAAAGGCCACAAATCAACCTTTAAATACTGAAAACAAACTTCTTTCCTTCCTCCATCTTTCATGAATATCTGAAAACAGCTGGAAAAAAAAAAAACAAAACAAAACAAAAAACAACCAAAAAACCCAAACAGAAAATAAACTGGGGCAAAGGCAGAAGGATGTTGGAATTAGGCAGAGAAGCCCTGAGATGTATACACAGACTGCACATGGGACCATGAAATTCTGAGTTTAGCTGCACAGATTATTTCTGACAGGCATACAAATAGTCTGCAGTGCAAACTGTATGGGATGGAAGGGTTTAAAGGCTGGGTCAGGGGACACACGCTCATGAACACCACCAACCCCAGGCTTCAGCTCAGAAGGACCCTGCAGTTCCAGCAGTGAAACAGCCTCTCTCAGGCTTATAAAAAAGCTCCTGTTGCTAAGTGGAGGCTTGCTGGCAGCCATCTATATGCACTATTTGCCAAAAGGTGCCTTTTCCTCTTTCGACTTATTCAAACTTCTGTAAATTACCAGCTAAAAATGCCCTGCTTTTCACAGGTTTTAATTAAGATTGCTTTCTCCCTGCAGGAAGAGAAATATTGAAAATAGCCTGAAAAATGAGTCCCCTTGTTGCCAGGTGAGTTTCTCCAACACACCCAGACTTGCTAATGAAGTGAAACTCCTATCTTCACTTCAGGTGGTAGCTAATTAGTATATTTTCTTAATTAAAATGCTTTTCCTATCGAGGTATTCTTCAAAAAGGCCAAGGAGGGCATTTTGTTGCTATGACCACTTAAAATCAGAATGTCTTATTAGAGGAAGGGGACATCTGCTCTGGGTTTCCAGTTTCTGTTCCCAGAAACTTGCTGGGAACACTGTATGCAAGTCTACAACACTGACTGAATTGGTTCAAACACCAAGTAAGAGCTTCAAGACCAAAAGTTTTAAACTACAGAGGGCTCAAACCTCAAGCCCATGGGAGAGGTGCCACTTGAACTAAGTATGAGGTGTGTAACTAGCACTGTCTATGGTTCTATTGTCTCATACACATCAGTTCAGGGCCATTTACTTTAATTTCTGCTTAAAAATGAATTTAAGCCCTCAAAACTTTCTCTTTACTTTCAAACTGATCAAACTTTCACTGATTTTGGCATCTACAGATCCTTTAATAATAACTAGTTCCAAAGTGATTTCATGGCTTTTTAATTAGCATGTTACCAGAGCTCTTAAAACTGTTGTTAACATTGCCACAGGTCTTTAAAAATCCAGATGGTGTGTTTTGGCAGCTGGGTTGTTTGCTTGACCAGCTTGTTTGGCACCTCTGTTCCACTGATCATAGTTCTTGGTTAGGACTTCCAGCAGAATGCATTTAAAAGTTGGGAGAGGTGGGAAGGAGTTGCATTGGAGGGCAGACCCTTCCTAGAAAAAAAGACTGAAAGAGAATGATGGATTTGGTATTTTTTTACTTCATACATCTTCTGGATCTTCAGAGACTATTCCCCTTACTCCTTTTCTCTCTGGAAAAACTGTGTACAGAGCTATCCTCAAACTTTCAGCTGAGCACAAAAAATAAAAATATGTGAACTCCAGCATTTTGAACCATTTGTAGGAAGAAATGTATCAGCTTTTCCCTCTTTTCTCATTTCCCTGTCAATGGTGTTCAGATAACATAGAAACTTGAGCCTTTCAAATGCTGCAAGTTGAAAGAACACTGAAAGCATCTCACTCTGCTTTTACCAAGTTTGAATCTGTCTCTGATTCCTGCAGAATGGGAAGTAGGAGAATGACACGCTGCTTCCATCTGTCTCATTGTATCTGAGAGAGCAGAAAGGAGCTGTCACACCAGCAGCTCTCCCTCACAGCACTGAGCTGGGGTCACAGCTGTCTTTCACCTATTATAGATAATTCCAGGCTTTGTCTGCAGTGGGGAGTGTTTCCTTCCCCTTTCTTTTTAGGTGTAATGTATAACCTTGTCAAAGAGCTAAATATACTGCAAGTTCTCACAAGAAACAGAGAAGTGTCAGGGACTGAATCTTTTCACACTGACTTTATAATAAGTTTCCATTTTGGCTTTTTTTTCTATAACAATTTCATGACTTGCAGAGCAGTTAATTTTCCCCTCTTGTACATTAGCTCAGGGTTGTGAATCAATTTGTTCTTGCACAGACATAGGTAAAATAACAGCCCTGTTGAAAAACCCTACTCCACTGGGAGTTTGTGACTGACACCTTGGGAGGGCTGAAGATATGACTTCCCTTGAACATTAAAATATGAGAGGATTTGCTTAAATTCCAAATGTATGAAAAACATTGCCGTTCATGAAAGGTTTAATGACCTGACCAATGATAGGAAAGGACTGTTGAAAAACAGAAATGCCAAATTTCTAGGGAGAAATTTGTAGTTTTGTCATAGATCAAGAAGTGAATTATTCATTAGAAGCCAATATTTTGGTTTTAAAATGGGAAATTTATTAATTTAAACAAAACATAAACAAAGTTGTCATCAGGATCCTGAACAACTGCCTTTCATCCTCAATCCTGGCAGAACGATGGTGAATTTTTGCAAGAGGAATTAAGAGATTTTTAAACTGAGCCTCCTAGGCTCCCATGCCTGTATTGTAAGAAATCTGGGAAATAACAAAGGCCTAAGGGTCTGTCAGTCCCTCAGGCTCCCACAGCAGAGGTGGGAATCTCTGCATTCCATAACAGAGATGTAGCTTGCAACCATGATAGCCAGGTCCTCCCATGATGATGCTCCAAGTCAAAGATGGTTTTCTTTAGATTAGGGATTAGAAATTTGCCTTTGAAACACAGAGTCAGGTGGGTCTCCTGACTCAGCAGGGAGTGAGATGAGGGAAAGAGATGACACTGGAGGGTATGAGGGGTCTATAAAGCCTGGCTCAGCACAGTAGAGGAAGGAGGGGGGAGAGGGGGTGGGAATTGCCTGTTCCAAGTATGTGCTCCAGTGCCAGAGCTGGTGGTCAAGAAGTGAACCCTCCCAAACCCATGTTCAAAACAAAGGCAAACACGGGTAGCAGAGAGTTTTTAAGGTCAAGCTTCACATTCCAATTATGAAGTCACTTTTCACATTTACTATAGAAGCCTTCTATTTCCTAAATTCAGTTCCTTGCTCCTCCTCTCTACTTCATTATCTTCTCACATAATTCTGCAATAGAATCCTGCCACAGTGTTCCAAAGAATTTGCATTTGAACTGTGCAGTCATACATAAGGCACTCTGTGCTAGTTGTGTGTGATACATCTGTGCTGTATAGCAACAGCCCTCCCCAGAGCAGGGTTTCAGAACTATGGTAACAGTAGTAGGGAGCTGGCTCCTCTTGGAATTTATAGGAATTGTGCAGCAGCTGAGTGAGAGCACTCGAGGATACAGCACTGGATGAGGAGCATGTGCCTGCCTGGCACCACCTGTCGTGTCACAGCAAATGTGTCTCCTCAAGCTCTGAGTTGCTCCAAGCCCTGAGCACAGTAGGGGTGTTTCTGTTCAAGGGCAGACACCTCCTGCTCTCCATCAGTTTTGTGATCCCGCAGGCACTGCTGAACGCCTTAGTGCTGTGATTGCTGTGACATCTCAGTCACTCAGCCACAGAGAAGCAGGTGGGCAGAGCCCAGGACATCCAGTCTACGTAACCAAAACCTCACAGAGATGCAAATCATAGTGATCAGCTGGCTTGGTGCCCCTGTAGGCAAGAAGCCACACTAAACAGAGACATGTTCCAAGCATGACTGGGACAGGGCCCCTGCTACGAATCTTATATTAACAAATAAGTTATTCCTTACTAGGAGAGGGGTCATTATCAATGAAAGTTGCAGAAAGTTATCAATCTAGACCCTTACTAGAAATTTAGGATCTACTGAAAACAGGGAGTCGCTGCCTCTGGGATGTGCATCACACAATACTGCAGTTTGTGTTCATACTGACATGACCTTGAAAGACTCCAGTGCCACATCTGTGTCATCCCTATGCTGCCCTGCTAGATGGGAATTACCTGGAAAACCTGTAGTCCTGCTCTGTTTTGTTGAGCACTCACAAAAAGCAAGTGCGGGCCTAGGCTTGGTCCTGCATCAGCCGTGTCCCTGAGTGACCCATGTTCCCTGCACATCCCTGCACATCCTGCCATGCCAGGGCACTGGGGGGAACAGGTCCCTGCAATCCCTGCCATGCCACGGCACTGGGGGGAACAGGTCCCTGCAATCCCTGCCATGCCACGGCACTGGGGGGAACAGGTCCCTGCAATCCCTGCCATGCCACGGCACTGGGGGGAACAGTTCCTGCACCTCCTGCCATGCCAGGGCACTGGGGTGAACAGGTCCTGCACATCCCTGCACATCCTGCCATGCTAGGGCACTGGGACNCTGGGGTGAACAGTTCCTGCACATCCCTGCACATCCTGCCATGCTAGGGCACTGGGACGAACAGTTTCTGCAATCCCTGCCATGCCAGGGCACTGGGGTGAACAGTTCCCTGCACATCCTGCCATGCCAGGGCACTGGGGTGAACAGGTCCTGCACATCCCTGCACATCCTGCCATGCCAGGGGCACTGGGCTGAACAGGCTGCTCAGAAGCTGCTCCCCACTGCCTGCAAGGCCACCAGCTCCTCTGCATTTGGCCAGCAGTTCTCTTCTTGGCTCCTGCACACAACACGGGTTAAAACACTGCTCCAATACCACTTCCCATCTCCTCAGAGGAATCTCCAACCAGTTCCATATCCCTGCATAATCCCATTTTGATGTGGGTAAGTTATGGACCTTGTTTAATACTGCTCATCAGAACATTTACACATATCATTCAAATGTATGTGTCAGGCCTTACATTTCTGTCTGTAGGGAGAGGTTCTTCCCAAGGTGTTTAAAGGGCACTATGTAAAGCTCAGTCACCGAACATTTCAGGATTATTTCAAAAACTCCCTATCTGCAATTAGAAATAGTTTTAAAAACACCAGTGGAAGTCAGATGCAGCTGATCCCCACCCACAAAGTCTGTACACTCAAATGTAGCTCGTGCTTACTAAATCACTTAACAGAAACAAACAAAATTATCATGGAAAAACACACAAATAACTGTAATATTTCAGTAATTTATAGTTCACATTTCTGTAAAGATTGCAGGCTATTCCCTGGCATTTCTCAAACCCAGATTGAAGACCACACCGCACAACAAACGCACCAAAAAAAAGAAAAAGCATTTCATAATCTAAACTTTCTCTGTTGGAGCGTGTAATTTTAAAATTCACCACTGAAAGGTTTTACCTAGAAGAACTCCAAGGAGTACCCCAGTATGCTTTGATAATATCATAATCAATGCTTTTAATGAAAAACACATTATTCTGTTTTCTTCTTGAAGGAAGAGAATCATATTTAAAAGTGTGTCTTTTATCTTCGTATTTGAAATTAATAAAATCAGCATTTATCAGGACTCCTAAAGGCACTTCTCTCACACAAAATCTGAAGTCACAATTTACAGCTGATACATCTGTTAATTGGAAGTTCTATTTTTGACAGATGTTCGATATGTATTAATGATCTGGTGCTTTGACTAATCCAGCCAAATCAACAGCTTTAGACAGAATTCAAAGGCTATTTCAGGGATCTCCGCCAACATTTATGTCACTGGATTTTAAAAAAAGAAAACCAAAAACACAGCAAAAGCCTATCTCCCATTCTCATAAATCCAAGTGTACAGAAAGTAAAATATGAATTGTCACACTCTTTCCATAATCCAGCTGACCAGAGCTACATTGAATAAATAAATAAATGGACAAAATACAGCTAATGTTATTGCCCATGGGTTCAATATTTACCAGTTTATGTACCATCTGAGCTGTTTCCTGTAATCAGCCAGGCACATGGCACTTTCATTCTCAAGAGACATTATCACCATGACAACTTTATCAGAATAAATTATGAAACACAACACTTGGGGCACGCAGAATGTGGGCACAGGTTTGGAATATTATTTTGTTAGTTATTCTTTTAACAACGCTCCCAGAGCCCACTGGAGAAGAGGAAATTAAAAAAACCCTACAAACCATGCCTATCAAAATAACAATAAAAATGTAAAAACTTCGCAAAAAGAAAAGGAATAAAGTCATTAGGCTGAAAAATGGGCAATCAAAGGAGCTATTGCGCTTGGCAGATGGAAAAGCAGCAGGTGCCACAGTGCGATGGGACCTTGCTTCCCATCATGCACACTCTACAATGATGCAGCCTGACAGGGAGGGGAATTAATGTGCCGGAGCAGGTACTTTCTGTCCATTAGCTGATTCTCAATACATCCACACAGACTGCTGCCTCTACCTGCTCTTTGAGAAAATGACTAACAAGCCATTGTTCCCCAAGTTGCATGCGAAAGGACAGTGCAGTGTGACCTGCCTGTCACTGTCCCAGATTAACGGAGTGAGAGTGACCAAGTAAACACTCCTGCACTTCAGACTGGGATTAGAGATTTCAGCCTATGAATAAATTATTTTAATGCAGATGTTTGGAATACATTAAGGTAAAGCATATTGGACAGGCTCCACTGTGGGGAAATGCTGATGAGTAGAATTTCCAAGCCTGTATTAACTCTGGCAAACAATAAAAGCAGCGTGCAGAGCCTGATAACACACCCACACCTATTCTTTATCTGGGAAAATCCCTTGTTACATGAAGGACAATTTATGTACTGTAAACCCCATTACTCTGGTGGCCCATGACACATCACTATATTCTGGCTGGTTTGCATTCCTCATTTCCATCACAAATGACAGAAAACATGACCATAAAAATAAAACCTAAATCAACACAGGGAGTCTTGAGAGGTTTCAATTTGTTCGAGTCAGTCAGTCTCCTTCACTGGCCATCTGTCCTTTTTGCTGCTGAGTTCAAGGATGACTGCGATGATAAGTACAAGAATTACTTCTGGCAGCAACAAAATGACACACTTTCAAGTCCTTGCTTCTGACACAGCATTTCCGAAGAGGCAAAGAAGTATCAAGTTTGCCCTGACTGAAACACATGGCAAATTTATTTCCACAAACAAAAGGAATCTCTAGGAGGCCTCCATTAGAATTTTTCAGTGACTAGAAGAATAAAAATTGATGGATGTACTCTGCAGTATTTTCATATGAATTTTGCACAATCGTACGCCAGGTTTCAGTCAGACACCAAGGTGGAAGACTTCCATGATCAAAATATTGTTTTTTGCAATTTACAGCAGTCTGAGTACATTTCTTTGAAAATGTTTTGTTTTTCAATATCATAAGCAAATAAAACATTAATGATGTCAGAACCCTGCTGATATTTCCAATTGGATAGACTACATTTTTCTTTGTAATGATCACAATTAAAACAAAGAAAACCCAAACCAAAAAGATAGATAAAGCAAGCCACTAGTCACAATTAAAAGGTAGAAAATTCATGCAGGTTAGATTTTAAAGCATCAACAGCAGCTGCATGGAATGTTAATTTTATTTTAATTTCTTGGATTTTTAAAATGTAATTTAAAAAAAAAAAATTAACATTCCTTTTTTTTTCCTGTCTAATTTTGTTGTATCATTACACCCTGGAGCTAAGAATTATCTTCTTTTAATTATTTCAGCTTCTCATAAACTGAAAACCATGATTTTCTGAAAACATCCTTCAGAATCCTCTTAGTTTATTACATTCATAATTAGAGCAAACAATGACATATCATTTACAGATATCTGTAGAATTGAACGACCAGAAGACCCACCAGGCATGCTTAGGCCTTTCAAACAATCCACCAGATGCTGGCAAAAGCCACTTTTTGAAGTACACTCTTAAAACTGTAACATGACCCGTTCTTAATTTAAAATTTGGTCTATCAAAATGCTACCAGGGATGGTCCATTTGTTTTGTACTGATAACACAGGATATGACTTCAGGGAACTTTTAAATGAATAAAGCATATGCAGGACTAGCCAAAGGATTATTTTAGAAATTTGGGGTATAGCCAGGGCAACCTTCACACCTGGCTTATTTCAGTGGTATTTGAGATCCAATAGAAGAATAAGAATTAACACTGAGATGGAACACATTCAGAAGGGTCATGGCAGTTCCAGAAACAAGAACACACACAGCTAGAGACTGTTTCCGCCTCAAGTAAATCTGTGCATTTAAAAAGAAGGCATAAGAAGGAGATGCGACCAGAGAGGGAAATACATACCACAGAAATGTGAAAAACTCTCACCTAAAAGCATAGGCACAAAGTTAAAATCTCAATATGCTTCTGCAGCAGTTGTTAAAGCAAAAGATCTCTGTCTGTACAGATTTGGAAGTACCACCAAACAAACACTGCATCAAATTCAACCCTCTCAGGTGCCTCTGATTAAGCTGATAATGTATCTCCAACTGTGCAATACACTGCTGGACTAATATTTATGGAGTTAAACTAAAGAGGCCATGTTCTCCCAGGGTCCTAAGGGATGTACCTTAAAGCCTAAACACAGTCTTTCTATACCGTCTGCTTCTAGCAGCTGCCATTTAAATGGAAATTGCTGGATAAATTTCCAATCATGACCTATAAGAAATATTTCTAGTAGCATTTGGCATGATTGACTTGAGTTCTGCAGCACTGCCCTTCTCACAGGGATTATCCATTTTGCAGTCTGCTTTGCTGAACAGGAAGATGCAATGATAGAGACCAGAAGGGAAGGATGAATACAAAACTCCTGCCTACCAGCAAGGCTAAGAGCACTATTTCTTCCTAAACCTGTATCAGAACTCATTTTGTAGTAACATGCAACAGCAGACCAAAAAGACATAGTAAAGATCTCTTTCTCAGCTCGTGGGCTAAGAGGCTTTTGCAATTGCTTTTTCTGACCATTCAAAAGCTGGTTAAGGTGCACTCTACCTGCAGACACAGGACATGTGACAGTGCTGCCAGTGACACTGCCAGCAGCTCAGAATGCAGCACCATTTGCACTGACACATTTGTACATAGCATGGCCTCTTCTCTATATGCTCATTTACAATCTGATTGCATGTCCACTTAAAAAAAAATTAATAAAAAAGATCCCTCTGTGAAATGAGTAAAATACTATTACTAAATGATATGTGTAATCATTCAGTACCATTACTACTGAAAGGTGATATTGCAGTGACATTGAGAAAATTGGATCTATTCTTCATACAATTATATAGCTACACTTTCACTCTAATGCCATTCTAATTGGAAAGGAGCACTGAAATGTGAAACTGGGCGCATTTCAATATCTAATTATCACTCGGTAACTCATTCTCAAAATAGTTTTCTGGAAAAGATAGTTGCCAAGAATGCTATTTTAATTCTGAAGCCTTCACTAACATTCTTATAGAAAAAATGTTTTATTCACTATTTGTCTGTATTTCAGCTACCCCACTGAAAAAAGATGGACAATAGATATATACAAATGTAAGTTGATCTGGCTTCAATGGAAAAACATTTGCATTTATCACTCTGCCAGTCAAGGGATTGTGAGCAATATATGCTTCCTGGGGCAGGAGCTCTTAAGGGTTAAGAGATAAAAACAAATTAAATTAAAAAAGCAATATAAAGGCAACATTTTTTACATAAAACATTTGCTAGATAGAACAATAAAAGAAGTAATTTGAGTTATTGTTGGTAAAATCAGCAGGATCTATGTTAGAGACCCATTACAGTGCTTTAACAGGATACTTTTGAATTGGTGTTTCTCCCTGAGGACTTAACCTGATGACAATCAAACACAATTTAATTTTGGTAACAGAATACTTTGGGGGAATTTTATAATGAAAATATTCTAAAGAACCAAACACACATGAAATGTGACAGTTTTGGGGATAAGTCTGGGTTTTGTTTTTGAAAGGAATAGAATTTTTCACACATCAATACCTATATCCATACAACAACCTTTGCATTCACAGGAACAAAAGGCTGCCCGGCCTGCTGATGTAAATTGGCAGCACTCACCTGCTAAAAGCCTCCTTGCAAAAAATCCAATGAAGAGGCAGAGATAGGTGATTCCCAAGGTGCTGAAAGATCTGAATACCTCCAGTTCTCTCTATTTTCATGATTAGACTAAAATTCATCATTTCCCCTACATGTTTAGTCTTCTTGCCTCCACATTATCTCCTTAAAAGCACAATTTAATCTAAAAATTGAATTATTTTTGTTACTGACTTTAAAGGCTGTGACAGAAGGTGTTAGAAGCACAACTTTGAGACCACAAAGCACAACTTTACACCAGAAATACCAAAAATGCTCTAAACATGGCCCATTCTGGCTGATGCTAATCTGTAATTACACGAGCTTCTAAGACAGGGTAAATTGCAGGAAGCTTCTCCAAAGATCATGGCTGTGTAGCATCCTGCCCAGCACAGAAGGGATGGAGCAGGGGCAAGGGGAATAAAACCACTAATTTTTGCAGGTGGAATAAACATCTACAGCCAAGCAGATCCTCATCAACAGTGTGAAAAAGATCCTTCATCTGCTTTCCATAAAGCAACTCTAGAGCTTTACATGTGGCTGCCAGAACCGCAGTCACTCTCCCCAAGTTTTCACACACAACTCTAAGTGGGTCCAAGATTTTCTAGCAGTGCTGGAAATGCCCTAGAGAAGATGTTTGCCAGCTTAAGGATCTTTAAAATATCCACTAGATAGAAGCCATGCAGATCAGGTTAGGATCATGACTTGTTTTATATTGGCTTTGATCACGTGTTTAAAACACATTTTGCTGAAATCCAAGGCAAAAAGTAGATTTCAACTTTCTGGGCAGTGTCTGCTGCCTTCCCTGCTGAGAGAAAAATAACTGATTCCTTGTTATTGACATGCAGAGTGTTTCCTTCTACTGCTTTATGCTCCTGGGTCATTGGTTCTTAACTTTTCTCATATTTTCCTAACTTAGTTTTTGTGCCCTTTCACAGTCATTCTTAGCCATTTGACCTGCTTTGCACTTTCTATAGAATTCCTACTTGTGGCTCAAGTCCTTGAAGAGTTCATGATTTAGCTGACCTTCTCATAAGGACAGACAGTGTCTATGGCCTTGCTAGAAAGTCTCTTGGGAATTGCCAGCTCTTGAAAGTCTTTTCTCTTGCCCTCACACAGTATCCATATCAGTAACCCAAGGCTATTAAGTATTCCTTTATTAAGTCCAGTATTTTAAATTTGTTCTTTTCTCTCTCCACCTTTTCTGTATCAGAAATGCCAATATTTCAGAAACTTTCTCATGAACCCCAGCTTTTACTTTTGCAATTTCACCTGCTCACCTTTAACCACCAAAATGCAATCCGCGAGCCTCTCTTTAACTTCTTATTCCTGAAATTCTGAAAACCGACTGCAAAATGTTTCAAGCAGATATTGGGCCATCTGCATTCCTTTCCAGCAGGTAGCTGGGGAGCTCATGAACCATGTGGTTGCCCAACAGCACTGCCAGCACCTTTGGCTACTCTTCTTTTGATCGTTAGAATTATGAGACACTAAGACACCTAATGGAATTCCCTGTATCTATCTCTTTCTACATTCTGCTCATCGGAGCAGAGTGTTCTAAATACCTATAAACAACCAGCATTTCCATTTCTCCTCAATAGTTCATTTCCCCACCTCATTTTCTAATATCTCCTCTTTGACATACATGATAAAACTTCATCTTTCCTCCTGAACAATCAATGAATGTTTATTTATGTTACCATTACATGTTAAAACTTCAATTCCTCCCCTTCACTTCCATAATCCTTGCATTACAGTACCCAAGACAAAAATATGTTTGACATATGACAAAAGGGCTATCAGAAGCACCAAGGATTTGAAGATATATTAAAAATAAGTGCCACAGACTCAATTTTCCCCTCTGTCCTAGCATATAATGAAATGATAATGGTGCTTTGCTGTGGCTAGCCAGAAGGAGAATGTTAGTGACAGATGGGTGCCAAAAGAAAAGAGCTAAAAACAACTAACAGTCCTAAATTGATGAAAACAATTTAAGAATCAGTCTGTTGCCTAGGTTCAGATTGCTGAGAGACTTTAATGAAGACTGTTCAACCATACTTTTGGATTATCTATAATCAGTTCTTGAAAAAGAAAAACGCCAAATCCCACTACATCTTGATATTTTCCTATTCTTCTCAAACAATACCAGTTAAGTAATTTATGCCATTAAAAATCTTTAGCATTTTAAACGGGATGGCAGCACAATGAAGGAAAAGCACAAATTAAATAATCACTTTTCCTAAGAGATCTGATTTTTCATGGAAGGATTAGAATTGTGGATCTGTGCAAGACAGAATACAAAATGAAATGGAAGAGTGCCTTATCCTTTTTTTGATAACAGGAATGTATTGCTAAATGAATATAGCACCATATTTCTCATTGCTTTGCAAAGTTTGGAAATAAACTCTTAAAGTCAACATAAACTTAAACTATATGGATTAACCTTTTCCAGGTGTAGCAATCACCAGCCAGAAGATGGAGTGAAATGCATATTCTAGGAAAAGGGCAGAAATAAATCCTTGTCCTTCAATACAGCCTAGAAAGCCTCTTCTGGCCACCCACATTAGGCTGAAGTTCATTTTCAGAGATCTTCCCAGAATAAGATAACAGAGCTATCACTTGAGCAGAGGGAAGATTTGTTTCCCTTAACACTAGACATGACCTGTGCAGGCATGGACAGCTCAGCTAATCAGAACAGGGGCTCTTTACAGCTCAACGTGGACATATCTGCACTTTTTAAAGGATCAATTCATCTCCCTTATTTTGCATGATCCTCTCCCAAACTCATGCCTCTAATGACTGTTTTTGGCCATATGAATCCCACCCTGGACACCACTGTCATCCAAGGTTATGTCATAACCCACAAGAAAATAAGGATATTGAAAGGCTCTGGAAGAACAAGAGTAGATTAAAAGTAAAGACAAAAATATAGAGGTATAAAAGATGCCATAATCCTCTTTCACGGAGATTTTCAAAAAATTCAGAAGAAATATACCACACTCTGAATTCCAGAGTACAGAAATAGCCCCAGCACTCCTTTTTCAACAATGCTTTGCCAACATTTCATTTGTTTAGCTTTTCTTGCAGAAGGAATACCACAGCAGAGGACTTAAATCACACTGTACTTAGTTAATTTTGCAATGTGTTTCAAAGACCTTCTAGACATGAAAACTTGAATAAGAGGATCTCTTTTCTATTTTAAAAAAGGTTTATTCTTAAAGTAATGCAATAGCAACCTTGAAGCCATAGGTTTTTTTAAAAGTTTGCCTTTATATTCAGCAAGTTAGCAACTGATTTTCAAAGTATTTATCTTTTCTGTGCTTACAATAAATATTCAATAAATAAATGGAGAAGAAGAGTAACAGTTTTCCCAGTCCACTCTATGCATAAACACACCAACATAACCTGGAGTCTATTTTTACCTGTGGCTTATGTATTAATTATGCCACTGCATATAATCTTTAGTCTTATTCCGACAGAGAAATTAAACTAAGAACTTTTTGACAGGACTTGCTAAAGAGGCACTATATCTCTTGATAAAATATTTGTTACTGCTAGCAGAGAAGAGAGAACCTCAGGAACATGTGATAAGTCGCCCACTTTCAAGATTTTGTCTTTGTCTATTTCTTCCTCTTCACTCACACTAGAGCTAAAACATTCTCTCTCAATTTCAACTGGCTACTGAAAACCCAGTCGGTAAGATCTACAATAAAATGAGTATTAAAATGCAAGGGTGCAGATGAAGGGTGAATAATTCTTGTTTCATCAGAGCCATACCACAAACAGCAAAATCAAATGATTTGCAGTGTTTGTCTCTGAATTTTGTTTTAGCAAAACTACCTTGTTGCTAGAGGTGATCAATGGACTCTCACAAATCTGGATAAAAATCCATTGCCTGAGACAGCCACCAAGAGGGGAGCAAAGTGTGGCTGCCACACTTCTCTCTCACAGCCCCACCAGGCCCCAGCTTATGGAGATTCCCTGCCTTTCTCAAGGGAGACAATGTTAACATGAGCTTCTATAAAAGAGATTTTTCTGTGAAGTTTCAATGAACACAAAAGCTAAGGGACTTTGGCTCGATAACAACATATTGATATCTTTATTCATCTCCTTTGTTCCATACATCCTCTGAGCATCTCTGGAAATATTCCCTGCCCTCAGGATTCCTACCACCACAGTGTGAAATCCAGAGTTCCCCCATCACTTTAATAGGTCTAGACTCAACTATTAAGTGTTTTAGCCCAAAGGATGACAGGGGATTTGACAATCTCATATGTTACCTGAACAAATCCGCTGAGACAGATTAACTATTCTGGTACATTTCCATTTCCCACCGCCTCTTCTGACTGCAACAAAGCCCCATTTTCACCAGAATGGAAAGCATCCCTCTGAATTCTGTATAGATATAAACTACCTGACCTGAAGCATCAAGGAGATGGAAGCATATTTAAGAAATCAGCCAGGAAAGAACAATTTGCTTCCTAGCTTAATTAATTAAGTTGCATTACCTGCTGTAGCACCATATTAATACTAAGATGATTTAGCAAAAGTAGAGCCTTCAAAGGATTTTCATTTATTTTACCCATCAAAACTTACTTCACCCTGATATTTTGCCAACGCAAATCAATCTCTTCAAAATTTGGGCAAATTCAGACCTGTCCAGTAAACAGAAAAATAATTCCTTTAAAAGCAACATCATTGTTGTTTCATTCTCAATATCAATTACCCACACACAGATGTTGACAGCAAGCTTCTGAACTCTTGATATCCATATGTATTAGTGACTTTTCATTAACTACCTAGAGAACACTACAAGCATGCCTGTTCAAAAGCAAAACGTGACTAACTCCACATGGTCAGAACAAAATTCTGAAAATTTGGAATCTGCATAATCAGAGAAAGAAATGTAAATACAGACAGAAACAAAAGGCTGGATGTACAGCCAGAGGCCTCATACAAACAAAACCTCATACACCAGTACTTAAATTTAAAGATTACCTCATAATCTCGTAGACAATACCTCTAAGCCTGAAGGGCTCAAAGCTGTGAGGTTGTTAACAGCCACGTCTTTGCAGAAACTTACTTTCATCTGCCTTAGATGTTTAAGGAGTGGTTGGAAGGGGAAGGAGTCAGCTGCTTACCATTAATCATTGCAAGAAGTAGCCCTGCAAGCTCATAAATAGCAGGTAGATAATTTTTACTGATATGGTTAAGATAATAGATTAGGACAGGGACTTTACCTCTGCTTTCATCTCTTACAATATATTCTGGGGGTGGTGACAGTATCACCACCACTCCTCCAGTTTAGCTAGTCTATACCAGCCCATCTCTTGACAATATTGTGTTTTGCTGTACTTCCTTTGAGCTTTCCTCATGAAGATATTGCAAGGCAGACAGGCACTATATAACAAAGCCTTAAATTATAAGACCATAGAAAAATGCCCATAATTTCACATTAAGGCAAATTTATTATCTCAAGCAGATAGATGCCTATACTGCTAAAAAAAGGTTTGGCTTAGTCTCCTTTTTTTATTTTTTAAAACCTACATGTAAGTATCTTCTTTTTTGTATCCATGAGTCTCAAGAGTGTTACAAACATCTCATTCCTTCCTATGCTTCAGAGCTCTTGCAGCTCTCCTCTCACAGTGGCATCTGTACGCTCTGAAACCCACAGGGCAATCTATTTATAACTGCAGTGAAATTAATATTCCACAGAAACGTTTCACTTAAGGAACTTTTTTCTTTTTATAGACAATCAAAGGAAGGTTCTAATAATTTAATTAAAAATGATTGACTGTATTTGCCACTTGGGCAGTTTGGTGTGGTCAAGCCCTCCGGTCACTTTCTGCTCCCTGCCTCAGTAACTCTGTTAGCAAAGCATTATTTTCAAACTGTGATTGCCAGAACAGAATATTCCTGAAGGGACCTGTAAAAAGCAGACATTTAAGAGGACATTTAACACCAAAAAAAAAAGAGACTATTTTTAGGGAAAACTTAATCTAAGAAAGGTTTATATATAATTTAAGAAAATTCTTATAAAAGGTTAAATGAATATTCCCTTTTCTTCCATTATCGTGGCACTATAAAACCATTACTCCTGTGTTATTTGTTTATTTACTGGAATATACTAGGTGTTTATTTACTGTAAATGTTTACTTACTAGAATATTTACTAGAATAGCTGTGGTCCTAAAAAGTTGTGGGACTGTTCTAAAACAATGCCATGAATACATTAGAGACTTCTATTTACAGATTTCTTTCTGTATGAAGAGAGTAAATTAACTACTTCCATATGTTTACTGGAGCCATATATTCTAGATTTTAATAGGAAAAACATCTGCTAAAATCAACACACTACCAAGCACTGCTGTACTGCCTTTAATAAGACATATAATTTAACATTTTTTATCCTCCTTGCTAAAGTACAAAGTGACCTTAAAAACCTATTCTTAAGTAGCAAAATATTTTTCATCGTTTTTCTGTGAAACAACAAACAGCAAATTACTGTGACCTGTTGAATTTGGAATGGTCTCCTCAATAGATTAAACTGTCTCCTTTCATGTAACTTGGCAATTGTTACCCATTATCAGCCTCAGGTCAGCCATTAAAAAAAATATAATTCTGTAAGATAACAATGAGGTATTGGATAAAGCTACTCATACTTTAGGGAACAAAAGTGCAAAACCAGCTTGCCTAGAACTTCAGAATTCCCCCTCCTTCAGAGAGAGGACTGGAAAAATATATAAATCTGAAGCTACTGAAACAGAAAATTGAACATGTAAGACAATATTGAACCTGATAATTCAGCATTGAGGCACGAGTGGGGAAAAAAAACAAACCCAAAAGCACAATATGACAGTCACTTGGTCCATAATAGCAAAAAATCTCAGAAAACTTTAATCTCTGAAAAGGCATTATATAAATTGATAAGAAAAACTTGAGCTGTTTGGAACTGAGGTATATATGAACAATTTCATAGCAATTTGCATTCGTTTTTGAGCTGCTAGTGCCCTAATGAAAAATAAACAGTAATGAGCATTTGGTCTGAGGTATTTGTTTGATTTGTATTTAATTTGTATTATTTCTAAGGCTTCTAAATCCTTCTGCCAAGAAAAGGGATCTATGCCTTAGCACAGCTTCTAGAAAGAGCTATTCCATGATCTTCCCAGGCCCAGAGCTCAGTAGCCCTTTCTACCATTTCAGAGGTGCAATGTTTCCCTTTATCCACTCACCAGAGACTCCACCTGACCACCATGACTTTTCAAATATCGTGGAGAGTGGCTTGGCAGCTCCATCAGTCAATTCCCACAGGACTTGGAGGTGTTGCTCACCAGGTATCACAGATTCAGGTCTGCTCAGGTTCCTCAGGAGGTCATGAGCCTGATCATCACCCACAGTGGGAGGGACTCCTCCTGTCCCTGCCCTGTGGTCCCTCCACCCAAGAAGCTGAGGTGAGTGAAGGCACAGAAGTTGAGTAGCTCAGACTTCTCTTCATCCATTGCTGTCTGCCAGTGTCGCTCATGGAGCAGGGGGTGGGTCATGTGCTTTCCCTGACATTCCCTTTCTGCCCACCACCCCTGCAGAAGTCCCTCCTGTCACTCTTTACTTCCCTTGTGATGTTCATGTCCACCCCACGCTCTTCCCAGGATCCGTGTCCCCGCTCCCTCCCTGTGCAGCTCCTCCTCACCCCTCAGTTTGCCCGGCAGGTCTCAGCTCAGCCTTGCCTCCCTCGCCCCATCCCTTGCCCCTGTGGATCGAGGGCTCCAGGACTCTGGAAAATCTCCTTAAGGATCAGCCAGCTCTGTTCTGCTCCCCTGCCCCTGGTGGCAGTTTCCTGGGGGTTCAGTAAGCCCTGGACTCTATGTGGGGCTACGTGAAGGTAGCAAATTTAGGATAGCTTCCCTTATCCTATTTTATATCTCCAGTCCACTTTCTTTTCTTATTTCTGCTTACAAATGCAATGCACTTACTGCCTTCAGGGAGCTGATGATTTTATTAACTTGACTGGACAAAACCTGTGCACACTTAATGACAGAATCTAAATAATGTTTTATTTCAGGAACCATGTAAAGTCATACCCCTGGCTTGCTGGCTTCAAATTACATAATTCAAAATTCATCAGCATTCCTATCCCAGCTCATGCTTTAGCCATTACAAAGTCATGGTTATGCTCTTCTAATTACATTGCTTATGTCAGGGAAAAATATTTTTTTTTTTTTACTAATTTATTGTTCAAACATTATCGAACTCTTCATATCAAAACTAACTGCAACAATTTGTATATGTTTAGTACTAACACTTTGGATATTTACCAAGTTGGGTTTTTTTCCATTTCTTTTACTCTGATGGTAATAGATCTGCTAATAGGATTATGACCCTTCAGCAGGACAGGATCTGCAGTGATGGTGCATGAGGTTATTCTGGTTGGGTTCAGTTGAGTTACAGTCTGGATAACTGGGAAATAAAATTTTCCATGAAGAATATGCCACAAAAACCCTTGTAGCCCATTTTTTTAATGAAGAATTGCCTTATTGGAGCCAGACACTTTCCCAACCACTTACTTACTTTAAAAATAATCATAATAAAAACATTAAATCTTGTGATTTTTCAGCCAATCTTCAGCTAGAAATCTTCACTTATCCACGTGGGCAACTTTATTCTTGCAAATACAAGTGAGCATAATTTTGAAGTATCAATTCTTGCATGAGAGATTTGTTATTGGGCAAGTTTCATGCTCTCTTCATTAGGAGGTCTCTTGCATTAAGGGAAGTGCCAGCCACAGTAATAGTGTGCAGGCAGAGGGGTGTGAATAAAGTTATGCTCCCACAAGCTGGACAAAATCTTGAAGGAATTTCAGAGTAAATGAGTTACAAGAGTCTGATTTAAAAAAAAAAAAACAACAAAAAAAACCAAACAACTATTTTGGGGAAAAAGAGGCTCTGGCTGCCTTTATGTTGTTGCCAGACTCAGGGTCAGACTTTTCAGACAGTGACTGATTTTAAGGACATGCACTTAAGGCAGTTTGCAATTGCTTCTCACATGGACTGCAGAGGCAGAGGTGAACCTCCTTGACTTTGGGAAGTGATCTCATTTCCCATCTCTGGCTGAGGGGGGCAGACAGCTGCCCGCCCTTCCCTGTGCACTTACTCACATAGCTCTTACAGGATCCTGTGGTGTATCAGAACTCTTGTGTAAAAGTGGAAAGACAGTGCTTTTACTGAAGTATTTGACTAGCTGTAAATTCTCCCACAAATCAAACTTTATCATGACTATCAGCTTTTTAAACTCAGGAAATACAAGAAAATCAAAATTCTAAGTCCAAATCTCAATGCAGTGAGGACTCTCCCTTCCCTGTACCTCTGTCCTCCTGCTTGACCTACTTGCATTTCAGTCTGTCAGACTCAAGCTGTTTATAATGCTCTGCCCTGACTTAGCTGTCCTGAAATTCATTTTGATCATGTTACTTCTTGGATTAAGAAGCTTCATCGACCTTTTTCTTGGTGGGGTTTTTTTTTTTTTTTTTTTTTTTTTTTTTTCCTTTTTTGAGATCAGGGATATAATTTAAAACTTTTACTGTTATGTTCAAGGTACTTCAGGCCTCTCATCCTGTTATTTATAGGAACAGATCAATGCCTATGTTCCATCTTGGAGCTTATGCTCAGTCTTAGATTACTGTCTGCCTTGATCCCTTATCATTCTCTGGTAAAATTTAAGCATTTTTCATTTTGCCTCTTGTACGTTCTAATTCTTGCCAGGAACCTAAACCAGCAAACCACTGTACATCCAAACAAATATTAATGGTAAAAGTGAACTTAATTCTTTTGCTGAACTGGGACATAAGTGTCTGTGCAGGCCCATGATATCCCTCAATGAGCAGGTTCTGCAGTCCAGCAGAAGTGTTTCTGTGGAGTGGAACAGCTCCCAGGATTCAACACTGCACTACAGGTTTCAGAGAATTACTTTGGCTAAATTGTGCTGGTCCCATGGATTTAATGCTCATCAGCATTTGGATTGAATAAGGTACATTTCTAGGTCACTTTTTCAGTCCAGTTTCATTGGAATGAAATCAGAGTTCACTCCAAGGCCATCCTCCAAGGTAAATCTAAGCACAATAAACAGGGACACTCAGGAGATTCCTCTTCTGAGCCAAACTGAAACATTAATGCAGATGCACTTTTGAGGTCACCTGTGTAGGAAAGAACCATTACTATTTCCTTTTCCTGTTTTCCCAGATTTACTCCAGGCAGGTGAAGGTTTCAGAAGTGATTATGATCCTGTTAACTGCATGCATTGACTCGGCTCTTAGGCTCATGGGCCGTTTTTAACATATGTAAAACAATGCCAGAGAGACACTGTCCCCAGCTACAAATTGGTAAAACACTTAGCACAAAATGGAATTCCCAGACTTTCTCTGGGATCTTCCTTCAATGACTACTATTTATAACTAATAGACACTGCAGAATTGGCTATTTGGCTGCACCATTAGAGAGAGGAACTTCAGCTCATGTAGCATGTCACAGTTTAGGGGAATTGAAATCACGCAGATATGGCAGCTAATGGCAGCAATGTTAATCTTTGCAGAACTACCCAGGAATCTCTGGCCCACCACACATTTTGAACAGCTTGACACTGACTTTCCATTTATCCCCAAATATTTAATTACTGTTGGATATGTTCGCAGTGTTGTCAAAACACATAACTCCAATTCCCCTTGCACATGCCCAGGACTGAATCCTAATCTCCCAGATGTGTAAATTAGAAGGAAATATAAAGATTCTATTACTGTTGCATCTTCATCAATATCAACCAATTAACTGCCTGAAGGAGAAACATAAGCACCTGCACACAGAAAGGGGGAGAGAAGAGCATATTTATTCTATTACCAGAACAAATGATGAGTGAAATAAAGCAAGAACAGAAGAAACACATTTAAATTTATACTTTCTTTTTTCTTCCTTACTGAATAGCAATATATGCCATCAAGGCATCAATTTTTCCAATTGATATGTTTTGGTTTTGTCAGAAAAATGTGAATATTACTGCTAGAGGGTTTATCTGGCAACAGCACGATCACTTTTTGCTACCTCCTAGGCTCCCAGCTGCTAAAGTAATATGGGTTTTGTTCAATAAAGTGCATATTTCTGTATATTCAATATATGTACATCATGACTCAGACAGGAATATCTTATTTAGTTTTGTAACGTATAAAGAGGGAACAATCCTTTTCAAAACCTCTTCAGGTTTCTAATGAGAAATGTGATATAATTTGGTATTTTCAGCAAATAATAGTGAACAGAAATAGTGGGCAGCTCTCTAATCCCCTCCCTTACTGGGCAGTTTCTCTGCTTTTTTTGGACCTGACAGAGGAAGGATAAGCATAAATCCACTAAAGAAGGAGATGACATTTATAGATTATTCAGAAGAAAAGTGATTGTGGTCCTTCCTCTATTTTCTGAGAGATTTTGCTTATCCTGTATCCAGCACACTGAGCTGGTTCTTGTGCAGTTTCAATAGTGGATTAGCATATGCCTTTCCAACAGCCTTCCCTGTCCTTTTACTCCTTGCTTCAGGGTTAAGCCTCATTTATTAAAGCCAGTTTCAACTTTGACATTGATTGTGAATCCCATAGTTTTTGGGGGCTCCAGACCGAGACACTTCCAAGAGCCCCAACTCTCTGAAACAATAATAATTATATATGTCCTCAGATATCACAGCCTTATAAATGGCTGTGAACTAAAAACTAAAACAAATCAAGTCAATAGTCATTTTTTGAAAAGATCTTCCTGTAATTTCTTAGGCCAAATCACAAAATCATTACTTAGATAGAACTTATTGGAATTGATATAAAGACTGACTGTACAAAAATCAATAAGAGAAGAATTCACAAATCATGTATCCAGCATGGAGAAAGTTTAAAGTGTGAATTTTTAATTGGACCATCAAATTATGAGTAGTAATCTTGGAAGAAGCTACAAAGCTATTGGGAATAGCATGATAGCAGAAACTCACTACAATTTCAGGTGCCAGAACACCCACCCAATACTACAAGGGAGGGAGGATGAATCATTTTAAGACTAAGACTGATGAGAAGGAAGTGACATTTCACTATGATTCATCCCTTACTGAATTCTATGGAGTGGTGCACTGCTCACTCAGAAAGTCTTCAGCTCTGAGAAGGAAAAAATATTTGAAGAGAAACATTCCACTATCCAGTTTTCATATGAGCTCAGTACAGCAAAGTCACCAGGGAGAACTGGAAACTGGCCAGGTTGTTCTGTTACCTGCTGGCAACAGGTTCTGGTGAGTGCATATTTAAGCACACTATTTGCATAAACACACTGTTCACATAACTGGGTGATGTGTGTATATAGATATGCACACACACAGATCAATAAGCAAATAAAGGATTTCCAAAATGTGCAGCACAATCTGCATTGCAGAAATTGTTAAGAATTGTTCCAACTCTTCATTCTGAAATGGGAGATTTATGGTGCTCTAAATCCCATTTATATTTTTATCTGAATCATCCTGCTCATCCCTTGCTGCTTTGCCTTCTCAAATCAAATTCAGTCAGTTCTCCCTAGCCCAGTCTGAATGTTTCCTTTGATTGAGTGATGTTATTTCTAGAAAAAACACTCAAATCAATTTAATGCAAATTCCTTTTCACGTCCTGGTTGACCCATCAGGACATCGACAATAATAGATTGAAGTAGTTACTTCCTGAGGCAGATGACTCATTGAGTGCTTAGTAATCAATTTTCATCGGTGTGACTGCATAATCTGTCTTTGGGGTTCTGTTACATGTCGTGACTAGAATGCCACAGAATCCTGGATTGACTGATACAGAAAATGAATGGTGAGCCAGCAGCCATCAGCCATTTTAAACTGCACAAACCACCCCAACAGAGCCACATCGAACACAGAAAGGCTCTAGCTGTTCTCATGCACACCAGAGAAGGGCAGGCGGAAATCCAGGGGAGCCAATGGTGGTGTGCAAGTTGCAATCCACAGCAGCTGGGGTCAGAATTTGATCTTTTGGTGATTTGCCAAATTTGTAAACATTTTTCTGAAATCAGAAGCAACTCACTGCATTCAAATCTTTTCTCATCTCTGCAAAAAATCTGTTTCATTGCTCCTAGACAGAGAGGGGTATAATCAAAACAAAGGGAATGAGTTTTGGTCTACGACAGAAAGGATGTGAATTCATTTATGAAAACTTAGGGGAACTGGGGATTTAGCTCACCTAATTAAACACATTATAGGTTGACACTCGCTTACTCCATTGCAAACCTGCAGTGTTTCATAGCATGCAAGCTGCATCCCACACAGAACATGGCAGATGATGATACTGCATTACAGTGACTGCATAATTTATAATGCTTCTGGCAGATCAGCAGGAATGTGTGTTTCCAGCACAACGGCAAACTCCACATTCTTTTGCCATAAGGTATCCTGCAAGAAGATATTCCTGTATCTGGGTTGTAGGACTAAGCAAGCTGACGTCAAAGTTGTCTCCTCTGTGTTCTAGGAGGAATGATGATGCTGAGTCTCATGCTGTGGTGTTATCACTGACTTCAGATTCCTTCATAATTAGACTGTGTAGGTAACAAAATCAGGGCAGAGAACACCTGGCAGAGTCTATGCACCATTTCAAGGCAGGAACTTTAATTCTCAAGATTCATATCAGTTTGACAACTTGTTTGGTTGTTACACACTCCTCATTCTCTCTGGGTGTCTTTTAAATGCAATACTTGAAAGATTTAATATTTGTTGACATTGTAGCTTTCTGACAAGGGAACATTGCTCTGTCTAACAAATTCTGTGTTCATGAGGAGTTCATGAGGAGTACACAAGCCCATGAAGAAAGCTGAGGGGCAAACTCCATACAGTTTGGAGGCACAGCTTGCAGTGGAGCAGACACCACCATCCTTCACGAAATGTGACAAATTCAACCACAGATTGAGGGAAAGTTCCCAGTTTAAGCTGGTCCTTAAGATATGAAATAAATCTGTTCTTTGGTAGGAAAAAGTCTGATTTCCTGTTTTAGTTTAGATTTCAGTTTAGATCCCACTGCAGTGTCAGTAACAGAAGTACTGCAGCAGAAATGCCAGGGTGCACCCTGCATCCGGAGAGCTTCTTCTCCCCTAAGCTGCATGGCTTGTACAGGGCCCCACATCGAGCCAAGAGGGAGAACCAGCAGCTGTTTGGTAACTAAGTACAGGTTCAGCAGGGCCTCAGGGCTCATCTCTTCAGCACTAGCACACAATTAGATGGCTTGGACCCGGCTCCCATTCTCGCTCACAACAATTCTGTAATGACCTTAGCAACAATAACTCTTTCCAATCAGTGACAGAAAGAGAGAGGGGAATTTTGGTAGCAGAACTGTAAATGAACAAAGCCACAAACAGCTGCTCCCTGTCCAGATGCTCCAAGGCCTCTCTCTGCTGCCAGCCAGTGCTGCTCATTCCATGTCCGTGTATGTATTCTCCCTAATACACAAAAACTTACAGTAGTCATGGCCCAGGTGGGGGTAATTTAGTGTCCAAGTGAACATGTAGCAGCAGCACGATCTCAGGAGTGAGCTCTGATATTCACATCACATAACTGGATGACTGGTAATTATCAGTGCAGTGACTAAGACAAAAGACAACCTTTCCTTGGAGAAAAGCACATACAGAGGTTTGGGAAGGCAGAGCCACATGTGCACCTAACAATAGCACCTGTCTTTGCTCTAAGTACAGTTCCTTTTTGATCATGGTTATTATCTCCACAGGTAGCTGCTCTTTTGCCTTCATGATTTTCTATACTGTACCACTAAAATACATTCTCAAACAGGGAGGTTTTTGAGACAGTTACTACAATAAAAGAAAGTACAAACAAAAAGCAAAAAAGCACAAATACACGCTGGGAAGAGAATGGATTAAGGGCAGCCCTGAGGAGATGGACTTGGGGGTGTTGGTTGACCAGAAGCTCAACATGACCTGCAGCCCAGAGAGCCAAGCCATGTCCTGGGCTGCATTCAGAGCACTGTGAGCTGCAGGTAAGGGAGGGGATTCTGCCCCTCTGCTCTGCTGAGACCCCACCTGCAGTGCTGCATCCAGCTCTGGTGTCCCAGCATTAGAAGGACATGGAACTGTTTGGACTGTAAGAAACAGACAAAGTTTACTGATCACAATCCACAGGCTGAAAATTAGCTGTCCAGACAAGCAAGGAAATATAAAAAAAATAAAAATAAAAATGCACTATGAGAAAATAAAGATCATTTATTGAAATATTTGCAAACCAAAAAGTACTCTATTCAGAATAATTTATAACAAATGTTTCCTGTCTCTACTTTTTAAGTATAACAACTTATTGCAATTGATGTGAATAATTTTAGTTCTGCATTCATATAATTCATCTCTACAGTAACACATCAGCTAAAATGCAGCATTAAGCACGAAGTCCCATGAATATAACCATAGTTGCAGTGGAGTGGAATATAATTAACCTTTACATAGTTCACACGTGCAAAGGTTATGACACCTGCCACTTACAAAGTACTCCTGGCTGGTCTTGGGAAATTGGGTTTCCTGTAGGTACCAGGGTGATTATTCTGAACTTGCATATATACACACATACATCATGTCCAATATAATTTCTAGCACTTAGAGCAGTGCTCCATGAGACTGAACATTAGCTGATGTAAGCAAGCATTACAGAGCTGTTTTAAATACACTCCCTGGGGGGCTCCCCTCTCCTCCTTCCCTTGGTGCTTTCAGGAGGACACTTGTGTGCCCCAGCCCGGGGGGCTGTGTGGTTGATGAACATCCCTGCACCAGGAGCTGGTGGGGAAGGCAGAACCCCGGGGATTATCCAGAGCCTTCCCCTGGCTCTGCAGGGAACTGCTCTCCCCAGCCCCAGGGCAGGGTGCAGGAATCTGCTGCCCTTGAGTGACTGAGGCCCAGCCCCTGCTCCAGGGTGTCCATGGTGCTGGAACCTTGGTTAGTGCAAGGTCACTTGGGACATTGGTAATAGTCCAGCAACTGACACAAGAATGTTGTGCTTAGATGTTTTTTTAGATGTATTTAGGGCTTATTAGCTGAGGATAGATCTTAGCTAACCTTCAGTACACACAGACTTAAAATGCTCTGTTAAAATATCCCATCCAAATATTTGAAAGGAGATGGATTTTCACTTTTTTTCTTCAAATATTTTATATAGAGCAAACAAGGTTCAGAGAAGACATCATCTCTCTAGAGGACCCAGGAGGACAACAGGAGGACAACAGGAAGAATCTGATCCATTAGGGGAAGGTCTTGAAGAAATAGTTTTTTGTTTAGTCCCAATCAGGGAAAAAAACAGGGCTAACAAGCTAAATATGAAAATTATCTCTATAATGACAAATAAATGGCATCATATTCAGCACCACTGCAGATGGAAAAGCCAAAAGAAGAAAGAAGAAAAAAATCTTTGTCAGTGAAAAATCATCTTTTTAAAAGTTTTTAATGGAGAAAAGGCTTATTAAGAAGAACAGCTGAAAGGAAAATTCTTGCAAACAGCACAGACTTTGCTTAAAGGCATGATATTAGAGTCTCAGAGTAAATTTATATCTGTTAGCACAAAGGACTACCAAACTAAGCTAACAGATTTTAATAGCTGAGTAAGGGGCATTATTAGCAGTAAAAGACAGTTAATCCAAAAGAGTAAAAATCCTATGTAAATGCATACAGAAAAAAAGCCTAAATTCTGTGGGCTTAAATCTAAAAATTTCCAGTATCAGAGGGTGCTCACCTAAAAGCCAAAAAGCAGCTAAGAGAAGGACTCTCTGCAGCACACAGTTACTGCCCACAACCAAAACCCATCCTCCTGTTGCTGCAAAGGGTGGGTTCCACATGCTGGCACACAGAAGTGCATTGCTGGGCTATTTCTTATCAAAGCAATAGGGGAAATGGGTACAGGTGACTGGGGAGGTTACAACTGGCATGAAAGGAACATCTTATACAATTCAGACAATTAACCGCTGGAATAATTTCCCTGGGGAAGGGATAGACTCCCAGCACTGGACACTTTTTGCTGAAGAGGGTGCTGGATTATCTTGTCTAGGCCATGGTTTTGCCAGGAAAGGTTGAAACCTGACATCCCCTTCCAACCTGGTATCTCTGGTTCTTGAAATAAGGCTCCTTGGCTGCACTGCACATCTGCCCTGAGTGGGACCTTCACACACCACTGCAGGATGAATGCAGGGGAGCAGAACACCCTTCTACTGCTCTGGCAAAGGCTGTGCACCTGGAGAAGTGCAGCAGGTACTGATCACTTTCTCACTTTTAGAAGGGTGATGGTAAATGGCTATAATCAGAACAGTTGGTAGCAGCAATATTAATTTATCATTAGCAGTCTAAGCAAAAGTCAAATATCAGATGGATGTAGGAACCAAAAAAAAACCCCAGTCAAGATAAGAAAAGAGCTCCAGCAGTGTCATCTACCACACTATTGAATGGCACATGCTGTGCAGTACTCAGCATAGCAATGCATCCAAGAAATTGCTGCACAACAGCAACTGGTAAACACCCCTGGCTATTAGATCTCCTTGTTCTTAACAGTTAATCCCTCAAAAATCAGACTTAAAAGGGGAGGATTTGTTCTGGTGTTGTGGGGTTTTTTGTCTCAATCTGGTATTTTTGTGAACATGAAATTTTCCCTGTAAATAAAGGGAAATAAATATAATGACACTTATGATGGCTGGAGGATCTCGATGATAGGTTTGTCCAAGTTGTGACTCCGTGCTGGGGTTGAAGTGACAGAAAGTCATGGAGTACCTGCTACCCTGATTCTGTAGGCAGCCCATAGCAGGAGGTTGAAAAGGGTTTGCTTTCTCATGGATGAATACATTCCCCTTCTAAAATTATGACATTTCCCCTCCTTTAAATCAAAAGTGAAAGAAGTAAAACACCAGAGCACATTTGAATAGAATGTGAGATGTGAATCAGAACAGAAGGTAACTGCTAAATTTTATGTCATTAACTCAGTTGAAGTTCAGTGGCAGAAGGAATGCAGAGGAAGATGTTCTGTGGAAGAAGCAGTCTGAAAAGTTAGAATATCTGAAATAGTATGACTGATTTACTAGACTCTGTAGTTATTTTTGTGCAAAAATGCTAATGGTATATCAGACTCTTTCTCATTGGTAAAGCTTTAAGGAAAATTCCTAATTAAAATTCAGTGAGACAAAGTACTTGATATCCAAGCTTATGTCCCTATTAGGATATTTTGGTTCTAATGTGTCTAGTGTTAAAAAATTACATTATCTTTAATGTTTAAAACAGCAACACTACATACTTAAAATCTAATAATTCTCATATCCCTTATAGGAAAAAGTCAATGCCAAAGCCTAGCTAAATATGCAACTCTATTGTCCAATCTTGCCACCGAACTAAAACAATGATTCCAATTTAGCAGAGGTACAAATGGATAACTCCATGTTTCTGTTTGCTTCTATTTACCCCTAACCCCAGGACCATTGTACATAAGGAACTTTTACACGTGCTTCTAGTTGTGTGCCTGTCCTTCACTCTCAGTCTTTTATGGATCTGAAAATTTAATGTTTCTGTATTCTTTGCAAAAAATTGTGAGAGATTATAAAAGAAGAGATACATATATGGCTGAATATACTTGGCTCATATGAACACTTTTATAAACTGCTAAAAACAAGCCCTAGAGCAAGACAAAGTTTCAGTACTATGACAAATACTTGTCTCTGAAAGAGCTCACTGGTATTAGCTTGACAACAGCACGCCAGTAAAGGTGTTTAGATACAGCATCAAAATTGTGAGCATTCCATGAGCTTTGATGACTCTGTCACCTCACCTATACAGTGAGCAAAAGAGGTAAACCCTTTCTTTAGTTCAACTTTAAATAATATTCTTACTATCATGCACAGAAGTTGTGTTTAGTTTTTATGTCTCTATGCATTGTTCTAAGAGAACCTTTTACAGTAATGAAATATCTCTGCAGTAACTGACCTGCAGTAACACTGACACATGTTGTCAGTAGAAAGCAGAATCCCAAGCAAGATAATGGGATTTCTCTTAATTCAATTTGCCACAGATGTAGTTAGCATGCCAGCATTCTCCTTGCAGAGTTGCTACTCTTTATGGTTTGGTTCCTAATTAACGTAGTCACTTGGAGCTACACAGTGCTGCTGGCTCAGCTACCATTTCACACAAATCTAATTTGGCCCTGCAGAGTGGTGTGAGCTCAGTGGATCTGAGGAGCTGTCTGACAGACAACAGTCTAATGCACCTGGCAAAACGTGGAGTTCTGCAGCTCACTTGGTGCTGGTACAGCACAGCAAGGAGTAACAGCCATCACTGCAGCTAACAAAGAGATGTCTTTCACAAACATTCCTCTCATTATGGCAATTCAGTGATAAAAATTTTTTAAAAATAGATTGAAGTATACAAAGCCTATAAATAAAAGATTTTAAACTGATTTTTAAAGTTTCTAAACTAGGCATCAGAATGAGTGGTCTGGGTCCAGGCAAATGCAAATGCATAGTCTAACTCCCAAGACTCCATGTAGAAGCAGCATTTCAATTTCCCTCAGCTTATGGAAACTTGATTTTACAACTCCAGAACTCAATCTTTGAGAAGCATCTTCTAGCAGTTACAATAAAGTATACAGAGCAAAGATATGAGCAACACCAATAAGGAGACACTAATCTCTACTCTCTATGAAACACAGTCTCAAATCAGACCCCATCCTGAAGAGGGAAATGATATTTATACCACACATGACTAGGAAAGAGCTATTTTTCAAAGAGCAATTAGGAGCACAAGTATTTCTACCTGTGCATAGTATCACCAGAAAATCATGTGACTTACAAATATTTTACAGATTGAGAAAAAAAAAATCAGCATAAATAAAATCACAATATTAAAAAAAGTTAGATTGCCATTGAACAGAATTAAAACAAAAAGTAATTTGAGGGAGCTTTAGTTCCACTGAACTACCAGATCCTATTGACAAACTGCACTAGTGTTGAAATATCTCCTTTTTATTAGTTCCTGCATCCTTGCTTACAACTGTAACAGCACAGGGTTTGAGGGCCTCAGCAGAATCCAACTCACAAAATTCTATTCAGGCTCATACCAACATAATTTATAGTCACACCTCTGCCATAAAGAACATAATGTTAATGATCTTGGAATCTGTTAGGCCTCTGGAACTACTGAGAATTACAACTCTGTCTGCGTACACATTGGAAACTCCCCAAGATTAAAGTCTGAAAAATGAGCTTCTGTCATGTTTCACAATCCAATTAAATATATCAGTGTCTCATGGGCCAACAGTTAGGTCTCAGAATAATAGTCAAGCACAGGCAGGAAGACACGGAAGTATCAGTGTTAGAGCCTGGTTCATCCTGAAATCAGACCCTTAAGAGATGCCACTTGGTCCATCTAAACAGGACATTAAAATGGAAAGAAATTGTGGAAAAAGGCATTTACACAGGTAAAATCCCTTCACAGGCAACTTTTGTTTTATGGTCTATTACAAAAATACTGGAAACCAACAGTGGAATTCACCCAGGTCCTTTTTATTGCCTGAGCACCACCTGTGTTAGCTATCAGTGCTTGTTCGAGGATTTTACCTGAAGACCCTTTATCTGTGAAGTGTCTGAAGTATGGAAAAGCTACCTGAGCATCACAGGTGTCACTCCATTTTGCAGCTACTTAAGCTTTCTGGTGTGCTCTCCCCAGGCCTTGGAGCAGTGGGTGCCTCCCTTTCCCCAACAGTAGGAGCTGGAGAGGGCACGTCACAGAACACAATCATAAAATTCATTGATAAGGTGGAGCATAATGCATAAAACCCATCAGTTTGCCACAACTAGCTGATCATTAATAATTTCTAGATACTCTAGAAACAAATCATGGAAATGTTTAAAAAAATACGCAGAAAAAACCTGAAAATAGAAACATGCAGTGACCCTAGATGTTGTCTAGGGATAGAGACACAGACCAGTGAGTTAAGAGGCATTACAGATCATGAGTGAATCAATAGGTACTGGTTAAGTAAGACAAATCCTCTGGTTCCACAGCACATGAGGGCAATCTGATTTCATACCCCATACGTGTCCTTTGCTTCTGCACTGACAGCACAAAACACCTGCAGGACATGACATTTATAGCTGAAATAGGAGGAGTATTACAAGTCACTGGAAGTTCTCCTCCCCTACCCTTTAGTCAATTTAGAGGTGAGAAGCCCCTTTTGCTTCAAAGGCAATTCAAATTTTAATGTTTTGTTTTTTGAACAGAGATGAAGGAAATTCGTACAGCCTGGTGGTTGCTGATAAGACCAATTTGAACATTATTTCTCTTTCAAAAACAATATGTTTTACATAAGGTCATAAAAAAGGCTTTAATTTGGGGTATAAGACTTTCCTTCATATGAAAGGACAAAGCAGTTCACATCACAACAAAGCTTCAGGCTTTGGGTGGGTCCATCATCAGTTTTTTCATCATCATCATTAGCCATTCTTAATTTCAGTACCACGTAGCAGCATCACTTCTTCAACAGAAAATGGTAATAGTTTTATGAACCAAATAAATCTTCTTTGTTTGTAGCTAATGGGTCCAGATACAACTGTCTGCTTATCATCTCTGTTCAAGCATTTTAAGATAATAAATTTCTCCAGACCAAACTCCTGTAGCGTTGCACAGGGACCAGATCAAGTGAGCTTGTCACTCGTCAGCCTTGTCATCCACACACAGCTTCGCAAGATCACTGCACATGTTCAGTCCAGCTCAGAGTAGCTTTTGTGACAAAAGTACAAGACGAGATCAAACAATTTATGTGACAAGCAGGATAATACAGGAAGATGTGAGCAGCTGATGGCAGCACAACAGGGGAGCTGAAAGCACTGCAATCAATAGGTAGTGACTAAAGTTCACAGTTTTAAAGTACAAATACAGATAGTACTTCATGATCTATCTCCTCTCCTGTTTTCCAGTCCCAAAGGATTTGCATTTGTCAAAGATCTTCTTGGCATTTTCTCTGTTATTCAATATCAAACCTTTCCTACCCATAAAATCAATCCACATGCCAATCAAGGTTCTCCAGAGCTTGTGAACCTCCTGAAGAGCTCTATGCATTGAAAGTCTTCAACTTGTTTTACCATTTCTGTTCCCCCACTTGCTGGTTCTTGGTATCATATCGAGATCTGACAGCCAGAAAACTACACATTTGAGGACTCTAGAAGCTGTGAAACATGCCATGATGATTATCTGGAAAATCATCTAAAAGATACTGGAATGCATTCCTACCACTGGAGATTTCCCTATGATTGTTCTGTAAGGTTTTTACTTTTGGCAATTCTGTTGAAGAAAAAAAATTCTATGTGGCAGGTTGGTGTTTTAAAAATAAAAAATATACAAATATCTGTTATTCTGATAGAACAGATAAACACAGCAAACTCAAAATTTGAGCCAGTCAAATCAAACATCATCAAGATCTGAAACAGCTCAAAATTTAAAATACTATTACAAAACATTCAATTATTTTGGCCATAATCAGTCATTGAAATATCTTCAAAAATACCTGAAACCCTAATTCTCTTGCATTACTACCTGAAGCGATACCAGTAAAGTTTTCTCTTCAGAAACTCACAGGTCAAGAAGTAGCAGATAATCATCTGAATTTTTAGATGCTCATCCTGAAAAGATTACAAAATTCACCTATAGCTGCTTCTTATATTTCTCGTATGATTGGATCTGTCAAGGATTTGAACTTGCACAATCAAAGTACTCCACTATCATAGGTCATTTTCTCCCCAAAGACAGACACTCATTTTTTCCCTCTTCTGGTGAAGAGGTCTTTAACATTTACAGTCTTTAAAGACTAGCAGTGCACTTATGAAAAGCATTAAAGCCTCATAGAGCATCACTTTATGGCTGCATGTACCATCATCAACCAAAGAACACCTGTCAGAAAAAAAAAAAACATAACTCTGTCTTTTCCCCTAAACCATGAGAGAGTAATTTTCAATGTAATTGAGACCTGAATATTTTACTCTTGCCTGGCAAGAATCTCACATGAAAAGCAAATGAAGCAAAAAAGACTGACATTATTACTCACCAAAAATAGAAATGTCTCAGATGCTCAAACATTTGCTTAGGATAAACTACAAAAAAGCAAGATAATTAAAAAATATCTCTCTGCATTCTTCCTGCTGAGCTAAGACAAGAATATTTCTTGACACAGAAACTGTGAATCTTGGCCTTATGACTTAAGAGCTTGAAGGCTGTCCAGAGCCTTTTCACCTGTATTTGGAAAATGCCCAGAAACTGTGTATGCTACCAAACTACCACCAAGGCTTTCACTGGCAGCAGGAGCTGCTTGAAGGAGAGAACACTTGACCTGAGCTCCAGCAAAAAGAAGCACAGGTTTGTGTGCTCAGCCAGACATCACAAGGCAGGGCACGGAGGGAGGGCAGGCAGTGTTCTCAGCTCAAGCAGGCAGTGGCTGCATCCCAGTCCCACTGCTGGGAGCCAGCACCACAGAACACCACCCACCCCTGGTAATGACTGGGGGAAGGGTGTTGCTCAGCCTCTTGGTTGCAAGAGGAAGCTACAAAAACATGACACTGAATAATACAAGAGACAAGCAATAAGAGTGATCCATAAATGCATCAGTTAAGAAACAGACAAGGCAAGAGATCCACAAATGCATGATTTCTCTGAAGGGCAATAATATTTAAGCCATTCTAATTTTTTCTGGGACTTGACTGATGATTTCTGGATGTGGTAGGGTTGGCAGTTGGCACGGAAGTGTGTGTGTTACAGCCCTGAGGCATTATTGCTGGCACTACCCACCCAGCACACCAGTGTACCAGTGTGCAAAGAAAGAACAAGTGTGTTTCCCTGCATGAAAGTGTCACAGGAAAAGTGACTTTCAAACCACAGGAAATTTGAAAGGAGCGATACTTTCAGAGACAACTGGATATGCAAGGCTTATGCACTCATAAGTATCTGCATGCGTATTTATACACATACAAACATACATCACATCCTATCTATAGCAAAATAATATCATGCCTGCCAAGTTGAGCAACAAGGAATTAAGAAATGAAAATAAGTGAGGATTTCCTCTGCCGCTGAAAACAGGGAAATATCTGTTTGCTAGAACTTTAAACATCACACAAGGCCTAACATTTTTATAGTGTCACTTACAACGACAAAGATAGAGAAAAACATCATTATTCCATAGAAATTGCAATATTTTTTTTATTCAGGTTTTTATTCTAGAGCCAGAATCAGTGGCACAACCCAATTATTTCCAGACTGGGCGAGGTAGAACTGGAGAAAATACTGTTTTTCAGAGGACAATATATTTAGAAATATCTGCAGTAACACAGTCCTGCTAAGCCTGCAGCCATTCTTCTGGTGATGATTTTCTCTGTGAAGGGCACTACATAGGAATAAATTTTATTGTATCCATACCCAGGAAAACAAAGTGTGGGTTGCAGTCTCACCCAGACTCCTAATGTCTCAGCATTCTAAAAAGCTGAAGAAATAGCTATAGATAGCCTTCTATTTTTTAATTCATGGAGTGCTATTTCAAGGCAATTATAATGTACCTAAGTGGTTTATTTTTTTCCAAACAGGATAGAACCAGAGAAAATTTACAAAGCCTTAAAAATGTAAATGGCAGAGCCTTATAGGGAAAACAATTCAGGATGTTCATACTGAAACTTCAAGTTTGATCCAAACGCATTAAGAGGATTCTTGGAACGGTTCTATGGCTCAACTTCATTTAGATGTGCAGTGTGGTTTCCCTTTCTCTCTAGTTACTATCTCACAAATTTTCTTCTGAACTGGCTGTTAGGACTGTATTTCAGAGAAGAAAACTAAGCAATGCAATTGCTAAATAACTTTCTCCTGATCCACTTATGGTCCCCATCCCTGAGGAATGACAGTGCACGCGCTGTGTCAGTGCACACCAGCCCCCAGAGCTCAGCAGAGCTGTTCCCATGGCTGAAGGTACATTTGCAAATAAGCATTTGCAGGCTTGGCTCATTATTACTGAGAAACTGAGAATGGTTCATTCACTATACTAAAAAAAAAGAAACAATGGGCTGAAAAGCAGAGAGATTTAAATAAAATTGCTTCACTGCCCACTGCAGTGATTGGAAATACTCCCACAGAGTCCAAGAGATATTTACCAGGAACTTATGTCTAAGTGTCTAAAAAATTATACAGGTTTGAAAATAAAAATAAATTACTGACTTCTAAAGACAGATTCAACTATTCATGTTAGGGCACAAGAAAACTTTTCTATTTAAATTAAAATCCATAAAATAATTATTTTCTCTAACATGAAAACCTGCCCTCCTCTTTTGTTTATGAATATAATGAATATTGACACAAATTAAAATGTCCAGATTCTAAAACAAATTCTAACAGTTCTTTGTAAGCTGACATTATATTTTCTCTGACACCTCAGTCTGTAGCCATTGCTCCTATGATGATAAATACAAACACAAAAAATACAATGGAATCTATGAGGTTTCTAGAGTCTCCTTAGGCAGAGAGGTATAAACATGTCACCTCTATTTGTAGGAGCCCAGTTATAAAGAATTATAGAAGGTTTTTTCTCTCAAAAGCTGGAATTTCTCAGAGAGTTACAGGGAAAAACATTAAAACTCACACAAAGCAGTAGCAATTTCAGGGCATGGGCTTTGTTTCAGCAAAATAACCATATGTATCCGTGAGAATAAAAGAATTAAGTTTTGATGTGCACATAAATTTATTGCTGCAGTGAGTCTAGGTTTGAGGTAAATACTTTAATCCCCCCGTTCTAGAAGCCTATTCTAGGCATTAAGACTGACTTACTTTCCTGAAAAATCTCAGTTTAAACTTCTTAAGTAATCAAGAGAGAAATTGTTCCATGGAGGGAATTACACGTCCTTGGCTCTCCTGCCCCAAAGACTGTTTTCCTAATAAGAGACTGGCAAAGCTAAGAAAACATACAATTATATTCTGGGCTTGTTCATTTAAACATGAAAACTCATTTCAGAAACTGATAAACAAACTTGCCTTTTAAAAATGAAGCCATGTTTTTAAAAGAAAATAATTATTAACATCATTTCTTCACTAATCAAGCTGTGCATACCTTTTCTTCCTCACTGGAAAACTGCATTAAACATGGATTCCCCACTAGTCTGCAGTTAGCATTCTACTTTGCATAACTAGGGTCAGCTCTTGGTTATGAAGTATGAGGGATAACTTTAACAAAGCTAACAGATAGTAAGATATATACAAATTAGGTGATCAGAGCGTTTTCAGAACATTGACCTGACAAAGAGGTTTCTGTAAAGAATAAAGGTGGGTTCAAGAGGAGCAGGCAGCTAAGAGGGCTCAGCCAGCTTTGGGCACGGGGACTGTGGTGCTGTGCCTCAGGAATGGATGAATTTGGTTCTCAGACTGCTGATGACCCTGCTATTGTTTTATACAAGAACATTGGCACTGGGCTCCCAGCAGCACTGGCTTCTAGTTACACTTTCCCACTATAAGGATTAAACTGATTAATGCTTCTGAGATCTGCCTTCAAGTACTTCAGAGAGTCATAAGATTTGCTATCTCTCATGTATTTGGCTGTTAGCTGTGTTCAGTGGACAAATAACTTCTATTTCTCTTTGAGCAAAACAAACACGTTAGCAAGAAAAGCAAGTCCAAAGGGTGGAGGGTGTGGATAGACAAATTTTGGGCCTTTAGCAGAAACAAAAGAAAACAATACTGACAGGAGCATTGCACTTTTCTATTGATATACCATATCTTGAGACTTTCATGATAGAAATGTCTAAACCAAGAGTTTGAAGGAATGTAATCACATTGTGCAAGGCATAAAACCACAATGATGCCATATGACCTTCAGGAGAAGGAGTCAGTTGGATTTAATGCTGCAGCTTGCAACTTTGTGACAAATAAACTGCGGCAAAAGTCCCAGGATTTATCAGACAGGCTCCATCCTAAAAGCCTCTGTTTTATTACAAGAGATCTGGACTTTTCCTGCAGAACCATTGGGGGCTGTGGATCAGGAGAGGAGCAGTGGGAAGGCAGATTCCCTGCCCTGACAGAGGCCTGCTGAGAGCAGGATGGAAGCAGCTGATGGAGGAAGCAGAGGGGAAACCCAGCAAGGAGTGCACCCAGTGCGAGCACCATGAGGGACCCAGCCAGGAACGGGAGCAGGTAGCAACAAACCCATCTGGTGCAGGCTGGTGGGAACAGTGATGAGAGGCAACAAGGGACGGTGGCTAACGAGAAACCCAGGATTAGAAAGTCTGGAGAGGCCTCCTGCTGTGCCTTTTCCTTGGGTTTTCCTGTGTAGTCTTTCAGTACTGCACCGTCTATTAAAATCAGATGTCCGGTCACCAACTGGAAGGCTGCTTGGTCACCTGCCACTGACTGCTGTCCCTTTGAAAGGGACAGGGATGTGCTGAAGGATGTGCTCCATCCACCCAGAGAGAACAGCAGCATGTACAACTGCCTTGAGATCTTCTAGAGCACAAAGCAGGTCAGGTGGTGAAGGGGCAGGGCATACAGTAAATTAGCCTGTGGTAAGAATGTACCTGGAATAGCAGAAATGGCCAAAACTGAGAGGACCAAAACTAAGATACCTCTGCTAGAGACCCATAAGGGTTCTTGGAGAGTTTGTTGCAGTGCAGGCAGATATAAAAGGCTTTCAGTTTAGGAAAGAAAGTGGGACATCACCCAAAATGTCAGAGGACAGGACTCTTGCTGAGAGAAGGTGGGAGGAAAGCCATTTAAGAAGCTTTTATTTTCCTCTGTCTCAGCCAAGCTGAGGTTCAGTGCAGCATATCTCTCATGAAACACCATTTTAGAGTCCTGATGGTTTGAGCTTCATTCTAAGCAGGAACACCAATTAACTCTACCTCCATGTTCCAGCTGATTCAAGGCCAGGTCCCACCTCCCTTGCCAGTTTCTGAAAGGTCACAAAAACTCAACAGTGCCCTCAGAGACAATCTGTGAGTGTGCCATCACTGCAGATGAGAGAGAAACCAGCTGACAACTGCCTTACATGGATGTTTGGGCACTGCTGTTTGTCTTTTGGCAACTTCATAGCATGTTCTCATGGTTCCAGCACTCCAAAAGAAGTTCCTTTTCCTTCAGTGCATTTGATTAACTCTCACAAGTGAGAAATTATCACTTGGACAACACTGAAACCATTAAATTCATCTTCCCAGTTTCTGGACAGTGCTTGTGCCTTTGTGAGTTATTATTTAGCAAGGACTCTAGAGGCTCCCATGACAGCCAGACAACACCTGGCAGAAGAGTTACATGGTCTTTACTGACCCCTGTAAAGCTCTTAGGAAGCCACAGATGGGAGGCAACATATGAGTCCAAAAACAGGTATTCCCCTGGATCAAAATAACACTATAATAGCTGCTTCACTCAAGAAGCACATGTTCAAAACTGAAATTCCTTAGGCCAATATAAAATTATTCTTCTTCCCTTAAGCTAGGAGATGTGTTTTTTATCCTTTAAAGAGGCCATAGCTGTACATATTGATAGTGTTCTTTCTCCAGCCCAAGGAAGATTTTAAACTTTCAAGGGATTACAGGATTTTATATTGTTAGTGGATAAACCTAATCTTCCCCTACCCATGTTCTGGAATCCCTAATAATGAAAAAAGAAACCAGGGATTAAAAGCTAGTGGTATTACAGCTGTCAACACATCAGCCTTAATTTTTCAAAAGCTTTCACATAGGTACATTGATGTGTCTGGAGTCTCTTGCTGAAAGTACTTGATCAGTTTCACAGTGATAAGATAACCAAAAGGTACTTTATGTTTATAAGCATACACTGGGTTTATTTTAAATTCTTCCTTCTCCCCTGAGTCCTACTTATGTAGACATATATGGTCACCTAGGATGGAAAGGCATTCAAAGGCACCCTGGTAAAACCTCTATTACAATACTAAGCACTATTAGGTATGTCACAGCATTCTGGCAGCTTGTGAAGAGGAGAAAATGAAAAATTATGATTGCACATGATTATTTTTTTCCTCATAATGTTGAAGTGGTAAAATAGACCCCCAAATTAGCAAATCACAGGGTTTCATTTCTTGTGTTTCAGAGCTCCTCCTTCTGCAGGGGGTAGAACAGCTGTGAGCTACTGGGACTCCACCAAACCAAGGTCAACATTTACACTGGATGTTATGACATGATTGTGGCCAAAAAACCCCTACAGGGTGAAAGCTGATGTCTGAAGTATTGTTTTCAACCTCCTGGGAATTGTGACCATGACAGAAGAAAATCTTTAAAGAGAGGGAGGCCAGGATACACTTTTAGTGCTTTTATTAATTTTAATATTCCTTTTTTATTTCAAGATTCAAGTTCATATCAAGGAAAGAACCTAAAGAGATGAGAGTTGTTGAAATTTTGAGATCCCACAGTTCTTTTCCAGGAAGCTACAACTCAGCTAGATAAGCTGCATAGACTAGTCCAGATTTCTGACACCTGGGGAACCTGAGCATACGTAGATCTGTGGGACCTGAAATGCATCCCAGAGCTTGGAGGGAATTGGCTGATGTAGTTATCAAGCCACTCTCCATATCTGAAAAGTCACAGCTGTCAGGTGAATTCCCTGGTGGCTGGAAAAAGGGAAACATTTCACCTATTTTTAAAAAAGGTAGAAAGGAGGACTCTGGGAACCTCTGACCTGTCATCCTGACCTCTGAGCCCAGGAACATCATGGAACACATCCTCTTGGAGCTATGCTAAGGAACAAGGAGGACAGGGAGGTGATTTGGGACTGCCAGCACAGCTTCAGTGAAGGCAAGTCCTGCCTGACCAACCCAGTGGCCTCCTATGATGGAGTGACTGCATCAGGGGACAAGGGAGGAGATAAAGGTGTTTTCTCTCTGGATGTGACATGGATTTGATTTGACCCCTTCCCTGGAAACATTCAAAGTCAGGTTGGATGGGGAGCTGAGTAACATGGTCTGGTTGAAGACATCCCTGCCTAGAGCAGAGGCACTGGTCCCTTCCAACCCAAGCTATTCTATGATTCTACAATATAATCCCAAAAATGGGTGCAATGCCCCAGGTACAAATTGTGGGCAGCTCATGCTGTACCCACAATGGCAGAAATTTGCATCCGTACAAATTATTCCTATAGGATAGGTCTGAGCATTAAAACATAACTTCCTTCACACCCATGAAGGTCAGGGGTGGTTTGGTAAAGCCTGTTTTAAAAATACAGCAAACAAGCTTGCTCATCTCAGCTGGTAAAAAATGCAGCTGCACTTGGAACCATTTGATGTGTGAGGGAAAAGAGCGAGGAATCAAGAAAAAAGCAGTAAGGAGTGAACAGGGAAACACACCTATATGGGTTCCATTAACTCCAAAATATTTGCAGAATACATTAGTAGCTAATTCAGCTCCCCATGGGAAAAAGCTTAAAAATTAAGTAGAATCACTGACCCCACTGGAGGCATAACACCAAGGCACATGGGGGAAGCTGAGAAAATGCCAAACCTCTTCTCAGTGCCCCTATGCAATGAATAACCATCAACCTCCAGTGCAGAGCAGGCAAAATTTCCCCTTTTCCTTTACCAACCTCTAGGAAAAAAAACTCCTAGGCAGCTGCTTAAATTGAGTATTGAAGTTTCCTTTCACATAGTCAGGTTATTCTTGGATAAATCAGAGGAAAATGCTCAAATAGAGCTGTGTTGGGAGGAAAAAAAAGAAAAGAGACTTTGGGAAAATCTTCACATCTCTCTTTTACATTGATCCAAGAAGCTAACAGGCAATTAACTGCTGCAGTGGTACACTGCCACCTAGAAGAAGCACTTCAAGAGATCACAGACATCCCATCTGATTATTAAAGAGCAAAGATGCCATCACACTGGCCAGATCTTTGCAGTCTGACCTTTGAATATTAAGTTGTCGCTGATACACACACCTACCAGACAAATGCTTAGCCCAGTGAGAGATTTTATAATTGAAAAAAAGATACAGACTGATGCCAAAAAATGTAGAATGCCTTTCCTATTAAAAAGTTAACCTACATTGATTTACTGCATGTGCATATCTTGCTATTGTGATAATAAATTGACAAAAGAACCTTTGAGGATGGTCAAAAAAAAATAAACTTCCTGTGGAGGTTTCTGCCTGTGAGAGCCCTTTCAGAAATAAAAAAGTGCAATTAAAAAACCAAGATGGATCAAAGAACTCAATAGTAAAATATCATCTTATAGACAGGATTACTGCACATTTTCTGTTCACAAAGGCTAGCCAGCATGGCTTTGTTATTGGGTTTCCCCCCACCAATATCAGTGCTCTTAACTGTCCCTAAATGAAGCATCCTGTGAAATGACCTGTCTGTCTCAGCCAGGGGAAGGAGTCCTGCAGCCAGGGGGACTTCAGGGGGACTTCAGTGCTTGATATTTGTTGTTCTATGGAGCACATAAGGAGCACAATATTATTTTTTTCCCATATAAGCAGCAAGAAAAAAAAAGGAAAAAAAAGACCAAGAGCTAACTACATAATGTCCCCCAAAATGCCCTGATCATCTGATGGATCTAAACATGAAAGATTTAAATCCGAGATCACAGAGATGAGAAGTTTTGATTTTCACTGCTTAAGATTTTATTTAACCAAAATCAGGACTTCCTGGGAACACAAATCTTTAACCTCAAATCAAATACAGGCACAATGATTCTCTGTTTCTCCAGCACAGAAACAGCAAATCACTGAAAGGTCTAAAGTGTCCACACTGCAATCTGAAATAGTTTCTTACAGTATATAGTGACCGTGCCTTAGGAGCTCCACCTCACTCTGCCTCCCTGTACAATTCAACAACTTAATATTTGCATTAACTTTAATCCATTTTGTCCATTTTATTAATGAATGAATTCTCCCTGTGAAAAAAATTGAAAGCTTTTGTCTTATGTTTGCAGTTGGTCACTTAATTAAAGATTAAATAAACTTTAACAAAGACTCTCAAATCATCCAAAACAATAGAGAAAAAATGTTAAAGTATTTTTTATCAAACCAAAGCAATTGAAATGTTTTCATTTCTTATTCACCATCATTTTCTACTCCTGGAGCATTCAGTCTCTGTTTATCCCTATGAAATCTCTGCAAGACCTGTGCACAGACTAGATAATGCAAAAAATCTCCCTATGAATATTTACACCAGCACAGCAAACACATTAGTGTCACTCACACATTGAAGGAACTCCATTACAGAGTGCTGTCTAATCTGTGAATTAAGCCACAAACTGGTCTTTCATCATATAATAATAAATTCAAAGGAACTCTGAGATGAAATGTTTTATCAAAACCAATGATGATTACACTGAGCAGTGCAATAAACCCTTGGCTAGTAATTCCAGTGCTGGAATAAGGGACACTTGTATGCCTTCTGAACAATGCAGATTGTCTTAGAGAAATGGATGAGCTGCTCTGACCAAAACACTTTTCACCACACCACAGCATAAAACCATAACAGCAGAGAGCTTCAGGGGGCTTGGGGAGGTCACTGCACAGCACTGATGGCTGTGCTGCCCAAGGCAGCATCAATTATACCTCTGTCATTTCTAAAACACTTTCCCATCCCTTTCCTAGAGAACTGCAACAACTGAAACTTCCAAACTCCCCAAGGAGTGCATCATCTTTGCTTTAGGAACCATTCCCTGAAGAATCTTGCTCTGATTTAAGGCTATTGCTTATTACAATCACCACAAACTCCAACATAAACTTTTTCATTTTGCACTAATTCTTCTGTACATAAATATTATCGTGTCCTCCTCAGATGACTTTTCAGCTTTTCAATTTTTTTTTTGCTCCAGGCTGAACAACAGCAGAACGCTTATAGCATGTAGTATGGCTATAGTCTCTTCTTTCATGGTTCATGAAATACGTGGTTTAAAAATGCTCTTTTCATTCCAGAATTGTGTTCCATCTTTTTGCAAAAGCACAAGACCTCTGATTCTTGAAAATTTGTAAACCACCATAATCGCATCACTTTTCTCTAAAAAAAAATCTCAACCAGACCAACAATTCCACCAAAATCAGCAGCTTCTCCTCTTATATTTGTGTTGATTACCTCTGTGTAAATAGGATAACACAGCACTATTTATTCCTGTTAAATTTCATCCTGTCTTTTCAGACCAGCTTTTATTCAACTAAGACATTTTTTAGTTTTAATTTAATCCTGCAAACTGTTGGCTATTCCTCCGACACTGATGTTTCTTTCCAGAAAATCTGAATCTCAGTCCTTGCTCCATCACTCAGGTCTTTCATTACATCATTATTCATTATCTTTAGTGCATAAAGCCAAATCAAGGCAGCATGAGATGGGATTTTGACCAGTATTGCCTTCATTTTGACCAGGAACTTTTCTTTGTTAACTGTGCTGTGGTTATCTTATCCAAACAGTTTTTCAATATTTTTTTCTACTTCAGACACTTATATAACAGGAATAGAAAATTGCTTATGGGCTCCTTTCCCTGTCTGCCTCTTTTATTTTCATGAGAGGTTTTACATTTCATCTTTTCCAGCCTTCTGGTTCCAAACTCGTGCTCTGTAACTCTTCAAAGTCAAGTAATGACCAGAGTCTGCAGTAGCATTCCTGCTCTAGCCTAGATCTCACAATTTCTAGTGACACAAAAGGAAAAGAAAAGCATTTAAGTGTTGAAAGGAGACTGAAAACTAGCAATGGTATTCACCAGTTCTGGAAACACAGCAGAGCACGAGGAGGGCTCCTGTATTTATAGGATGGCTGGTGGATCCCTGTGATGCTGAGTTCCAGAGGGAACAGGGCACTGCAGAGTTATGTGGGAGGTGTTGAGGAGTGGAGGCAGAGAGAGACTACAAGTTGTTGTTTTTGAGAGGACATTTCTTCCTTTTTCCTCCCTCCCTCTGATTGCTTTGCCTTTGGAAGGATGAGTAACAAAAAACTCCAGGCATTTAATGAAGTTTTTTCTATCCCTCTGCCCTTTTGCCATAAAAATATACCTTGAAAATGACAGTGTGGTCCATGTTCAGCGCACCCATTCAACAAAAAATATATGCAGAGTGTTAATTAGGGTGAATTTTGCCATATATTCTCTCTTTCTTGGAGCAAGTTATGAGCAGCCATTGAGAATTCTGGTTTGTCAAAGCTGACCAGAAAACTTCTGTCAAAGAAAAGGTACCTCTTTAATAAATGTTGTTAAGTTTGGGTTGTTTTTTTTTTTATTTTCCTCTCAAACAGGTTAACTTTCAGGGTTTTTAAGAGGCACTGGAGGTTGTTTACCAAGAAGCTGAAGGGTGCTTTAATTTTTACGTCCAAATATTTCATGTGAATTCTGGACTCCTTTCACACTCTTTATTCTATTAAACTACCTATTGGAGCATCTCAGCCTCAAACAAGCTCAATGTAGTTCTATCTATAATATAATAAAACCTTAGAGAAGTGAAGCATGAGTCTAACTGCATCAGCAGTTCAGACTCCAGCTACACAAACTCATACCTGAAGACAAGAACCATATCATTTATCTGTAACATTCATGACAGAAAAACAAATGAAAACCAAACACGACGCCTGCCCAGAGTGCCCTCCACTGCTTTGGGCTTTAAGCATGTGGTAACAGAGAATTAACCCACCAAATGGTAGAAAAATTGGGCCACAGAGTACTCAGAAATTTAAATTGCAGCAAGAACAATAATCCATGGGCATGTTGAAAGGATGAAGTCTGAATGAGAAAACTGCATTATTTATAAGCTAATTATGAACATACATATTTTTTACCACTGCACAGTGACCTGGGGCCCAAGTGCCTAGGAGTCTTGAAAAGACATGATGGCTCAGAATGGAATTAACTTTGAAAAGAGCATTTTCACAGCTTCAGGTCTTTAAATGAGCATCAGCAAGTCTAAGAAAAGAACATAACAGAGCAAAACCACTAGAGGAACTTTTCTTTCCAGTAAAACAAATCTGCATCCTCAGACATTAATCCAACCTGATAATAGCAATAAATAACAATCACAAGATAATCGGTGCTCAATCTTAGAAACATAAAAGATACACATCTTTCTCTAACACACAAACTGCAGCAGACAGATGGGGTATCCAAATCTCTAGATTTTGACTCTTTGCCTCTTACTGACAACTCATCAAATCTTTGGATGAAGATTTTGTGCCACAACTCGGTTGTGCCCCTTCTGACACAAAGCACAGGGACTGCCTACCCTCACTTTTGGAGGGAGGCAGTGTCAGACACATTTCAAGTCATCACATCTCATCTGAGAGGAACAAACTGCCTTGCATAAGTAACCTTTTTCTTTTTCATGCTCACAGAATCATTTAGGTTGGAAAAGACCTCTGAGATCATCAAGTCCAACCTCCTGTCAGTAATGACGCCCTGCTGAGATATTTAGCAAGATGAAAAGATATCTCTATTCAGAGGACATGAGAATTTTTTTGTCTACAGAAGCACAGGAAAAACTCAGTAATGTCTGTACCACCGTCCTGGGACCTGTTCTAGACAGAACCTCCAGCACTGACAGAAAAAGTCCTAAACACCAGATCTAGAACACATTGTTTGGATAACATCACAACATAGACTTGGCACTCTTCAGCTTGTTCTACTACACTTCCAAAAGCACACAAATCCTCTGTTCTTGAAATTCTGTGCAATTTCATAAGGAAACTGTCTGGAAAACATCTGTTTTTTTAAAGGATCCTGAAAAAAACTAAAGCCCCACATACGTGCTATTGTATCTTGCAGTTTCTTCAACTGGAAGAAACTACAGTCAGCTGCTAGAAGCCAAACACTGCAACCTTTTACAGGAGGAAACAGAGAACTCAGACAAGTATTCCAACCCTTACATCTGCCTATTCCCCCACTGTAATCCTGAAGGCCACCAGTGGGATGGACACAGCCCCAGGATCGTTGCATGTTCTTTGCACAGACAGAAGCTGTGGGTCACTCCTTCCCCACCAATTTGCAAGAAAAACACACAGAACTGGTGGTTATTGGCCAACTACCAATTACAAAATTAAAAACCTGTGTGCCAAATGGGCACAGCTGCATCAGCCACTGCTGAGCTATATGCAGGCCTGCCAAATAATAGTCACCTCACTTAGGCTGAACTGGGATGCATCAGAGCCAATGTTAAAGGCATAGTTAATAAGTCATTTTTTTCCCATCAAATGAGTTCCTTTTCAATTACCAGTTAAAAACAAATCATACAAAACATGGCACACAATGTAAACTAAACCACAGCCAAAGTCTAGAATAACTTCTCCCTGTAGTACAGTCACACCTCAGGCAAAGCTGCTCACAGGAAAGACAAGATGACCTCAGTGCAAAAAAGTAACTTAGACATGAACTTTTGGTATGAATGAATTAAATTATATATGCACCCTACAGGTGCTTTCAAGCATGAGAGAATGGATAAGACTGAGAGAAAAAATAAAAAATGTTTATTTTTACCTATACCTATTTTTCATTAAGTTTTACATAAACACTGATTTCTTTTCCCTAGACTTTTCAGGAAATAAAAATCTTGAGCTTTTACATTTAAGTAGCAAAAACCAAAGACAGAAGGGCATCTTTTCATGTGAGATGTTTTCTTTTAAGAAAAAAATATTGACATTTCTAATGGAAATAAACCCTGAGTAGATCTGACTTGGCTATGTAAGAATAAGAGAATTTGTCTCAAACTATGCATCACTGGATTATAACAACTGCACGACTTCCATCAAATTTATTGTTATTTATTTTCAGGAAATTGTAATTTTCTGGGGTTTTTTAAAGTGGAGTGTAGTTAGATTACACTGTCTGTTTCAGCAGGACCAGCCTCCAGTCAAAATTTTTCTCAGAATATACAAGTTCTCTTTTATTTACATCACCACAATAGATTTGTTTCTGAGCAATGCCCAGAACTGCTTCTTTTAATAGCAATAAGTCACCAAACTTTTTGTTTGGCCTGTAGACCAATAAGATGAATTACAGCTCTAATTCAAAACACCATTGCTTCCTTAATCACAAGCAGATAAGGATAGGTAAAATGTCATAAGAATTCTGTCTGGAACTCCACAGTTGGCTTTTATCTCATTTTTTGTCAGTCATTTACAGGAACTTTTTTTTCTTCAAACACAAACTATTTTTCTCTCTTTGACTGTAGAATTTTTAGAAAGATCTTGCATCATCTAATCCACTTTTTAACAACAATAGATGCAATTAGCTTTCTTAAAACTCATGCTGTGGCCATCTTTCTTCTTTACATGAAATGTGCCCATTTAAGAAGCAGCCCTGCATTCCTCCAAAGAGAAGGCAGCAGGTCTTGTCCCAGGAGAAGGACACAGAGCTTCCAGCCACCACCACTGCCATCCCTTTCCTGGAAGGACACAGGCAAGTCAGGCAGCAACACTGGGCTTTATTTCCCCATCTGTGCTGCCTTCCTACAGATCCCAAAATATATTCACTAAAGGGTATGAAGTGACTCTAATAGCAGAAAACACCACAGAAAAAGTCTGAGCTCTTTCCTCAGTCTATAAGGTGCAGCACAGCTGCATGGGCTATACTCTTATGCCTCTCTCTGCCCAGGCAGGACAATCTAGTTCCCAAAAGAGATTTTTGATATTACCTCAAGGCTAAAAAAAAAAAATTAAAAATTAGTATTTTAATATGTCTCTGTGTTTGTTTTAATTAAACTAATGAAATCTAATATATGTTAAGATTTGCAGTAAGAATAAGGATAGAATAACAATCATCTTGAACAGAAGTTCCTTCCGATTTTACTATTGTTTGATGGGAAGAGCAGCGACTCCATCTATAGGGGAAACCCATGCCAACAAGGAGGCACCAATTAAGTATCATCCTCCATCTTTTTATCTTCATCTAAGAGTGCTGTTTGGCATCATTGATTTTTAAGAAGAAATCCCCACTGAACTCAATGGGGATTTCTGTTCAAAAATCAGTGCCACGATATAGCTCAGCGTATTTAAACTCACCCTGGACTCTGCTTTAGTCTACTTTCTTCCCTGCTTCTTCAGCATGGCAAGAAAACTGTTATTTTTATGTCTCTATTGACTACATTTTAAGATATTAAATTAGCCAGACCACACACAAGTACCAACAGTTATTATTTTTACTGTTTTAAAGATAAACCTTGATATGCTGGTTTTCCATAAAATGTCACAGTGGTAGACAAAGTGCAGCTCAGCTGTGTTGTGGGGGAGAAAGCAGGATGCAGCAGACTCGGAGTGAGTACTAATACACTGGGAAAACTAAGAGTCTATTGAAACCAACCTAGAAATGTGGTTTCTTTCCAACCCTGTGTATTGCTTTTCATTTACTTTGTAGTCAGGGCACATGAGAATTTGTTTGAAGGATGTTTACTGTACTTTTGCAAGCTCCTGTGTGTGATGCACTGGCTTTCACTCAAGTATAAATCTTCTGGCTGTCTATAGAGACTTTGGGACTACTGGGACACGAACACACACTGAAGCAATTGTTTCTTACTGAAGAAAATTAGAAATGTCATTTTTTTAGAGTATTTGAGGTTTTTTCCTACAGAAGAAAAAGGTTTCTATAAACTTGTTCAACTAAATTGTGTAAGAGAGAAAACATTCCTATAGATCCTCCAGCTGCTTCTTGTAGTTCTCCTTAACAGCTTCCTCATTCCTCAGCCATGCCAAACTTCATCCCAGGTCTTGTACTGAAGGTCCAAGGCTTCAAGTAATTTTGATGGACTTCAATCATTAATTGGTTTGCCCTGGGTCATTCATATTTGATTCTATCACAGTCCCAATGAACAAACAAGGCAGAAATGGATTGGGTTCCACATGGTCTGATATTTGTTTATCAGTTTAGCTGAAGGCACCCTTCAGGCAAGGAACTAGATAAGGAGTCAAGGCTTATCTCCTTCCCACCTTGGAACATAAACCCTTAAATATGTTTAGAAAATAGTAGACTTGTGCATGGGCCAAACTCAATGTAAATACATAGAATCAAAAGGAGTTTTGATGGATGTTGGAACAATGTTGAGGAACCAGACACAATTTAAAGTAGACTGCATTGCTCTAAAGGATGGAAACAGTTCTTACAGTAATGGTGAGAATGTATCATCCTGAAAAAAGCCAAAAATTTACAGTAATCACCAGCAACTTTCCTGAGGTCTGCTAAACCCACAATTCCTCTTCCACCCACAAGTCTAAGAAATGGAGAGGCTTTGGGACTGCAGGGACATACACATAGGGGAAGACAAATGTGTTCTTTACTTCAGAACAACTCCTTTCAGAACCACAATGAAACAGTCTTTATAGTGTGTGCCTGCTCTGACCCCATGAAAATCAATGTCAGACTCTACTGATTTCACAGGAGAGAACTGGGGAAGCCTTGTGATACTTTAAAAGGACAAAGGGGGGTAGATCAAGATTGGGCTCGTCATAACACGTATTTATGTCAGCTGCAGTAGGCCTCATCTTCATATCTGGCTCAGGATCTCAGTGCAGCCTTGATTTCAGGTCTGTCCTTTGCATTATGCCAGTATATATGCAAAAAAGAGCAGTTGGTAAGTGGAGCCCTACCCCATGAGCTATTCTGGGAGCTAAGATGTCTTGAAAAGATTCTGTAACCACATCTCCTGATATTTCTTCAAAATAGGTGAGATAATTTTAACAACAAATATTTTGTCTCCTAAAAGTAACTAATCCAGTATTTAGTTACATATATCATCAAGCAAAACTGGGTTAATATCAACCACAAACCACACTTTTCTGTGCTTTCCTGTAGAACTCTGCTCAAGGGAGCTTTTTTTAGATCAACCACAGTCAAGCAAGTTTGCTGTCACATTGTGATATAGTAGGAGCCAGTCAGCACCAGATATAGTGCTCATACTGTGAATCATGCTGCAGGCACTGATGCCTTACCGCCTTCTGAATTGAGCACTGATGTTATTACACTTTTTTCTAATATAGACTTTAGGGAAACAGTACAGAGGCCATTATTTCTGAGACTGAACACAGCAAGAACAGAAGGCTGAAATCGCATGATACACCCTTAAAGTCAGGGGTCCCAGAGAAAATCCATAATATGGCCATTGTTCCAAGCTTTCTAACAAGTAGCTGACAGAAAAGGTGCTGTTAAGAACTGATTTTCCTTGCTAAAGAGCTTCAAAATTCAAGCAATCTTCTATCCCACCTGTTCAGAAAAAACAATGCCCATATTTTAATAGGAGCTTTCACATGAGAAGCTCAAGGTACTTGCAGAGTTTAATTTGTCACACCTAATTGCTCACTATCCTAGTAAAATATCTCACCATCCTAGTAAATGTCTCACTTTGCCAGCAAGACAGTGAGGTATTATCCTGATCTTGGACAGAGGGAAATCAGGACATTAAACAGGATGCTGTAAAAGTGATGAAACTTGAAAAGAATCCAGGTCTCCCATTAAAAGGCTAGCTGAAATCTTCAATTCCCAGTACACAGAGAAACTTAAATTTTTTATTCATTTAGAAAATAATGTTAAATCCTGTCCTGCTCTACTTTCCAAAAGCATAAGAATTTTAACATATTTCATGAAATTGTATTTAAATTTTAACTTCCCTCTTTTAATAGTACTGTCTTGGTATAATGATACGACATGCCCTCAGTTTTCTATCACTTTAGGTCCACAAAAGCAGCTTCCTCCTAATCTACAGTGAATATTTTTCTGTTGGTGTTGTAGTGAAACTCATGTTGCCAGTTACTAGACATTACTGCTATAGATATCTGAAGGAATAATTTTAAATAGAGAAACTCACATTGCAGAGCTAATTATCATAATTAAACCAGACAGGCACTCAGGAGAAATGAAACTTTCAAATAAGGTGTGCAAGAGCTGGGGTCACAGAAGGAGCCAAGGACTTCTGGAGAAAGACATCGCTGTAGCAGCAATTTATATTCTCTTGGGAATGTTTCTGGGAGAAGCTGTTTGCAAACAGCCAAGCAATACCCTGTGAGAAACATCTGCTTTGCCAACAGCAAGCTAGCAGTAGGAAAGATGAGACTGCAAGGATAATTTCCACACTTTGTGTAAACATGTATATAATAACCACTCACTCAGAACTGTCACTTCCTTTTTCAGCCTTTAGGAAGACATAGCTGAATACTCATCTGCAGCTGACCCAAGACACAGAGCAAAAGTCCTCTCCCCATGTTTCTCTGTAAAACTTTCACATCAAAAAATGTACAGCTACAAGTTTTTTGTTTCCCTTTTTATTCTTTATCTTGTGGATCGATCTCCTGAGAAAAGGAACACATTCAGTACAAGCCATCTCAGGTGTTCTCCAGCTGGTAAATACAAAACCCATCATTTCTGTAAAACCTCATGTGAGGCTGGGAAGAACATCTAGTTACAATATAGAAACCAGAGCCATAAACAAATATGCCTTGTCAAACCAGTAGGATCTATCCCAGTTCCAGTTCAAAATCCCTACCAGAGTGCCTGTTTTGCCTTTCTACAGCATTGGGTAATGTTAAACACTACAGAGGAATTAATGACACAGGTTTTAAGATCAACATTTTAACATCCATCTCTTCAAATATTTTCCTCAGTAAGTCTTCAAGAAAATTTTAGTTATTCCTCCCACTATCCTCTGCCTCTTCTCTGAGAGACAGAACTGCAACTTAAAATACAGTTCATAAATTCCAAGTTACCTATAGGTGACACCTGATTCACTTCCAGCTGCTTCTCTAGGTCTGGTACACATCAGAATGGAACAAGACCTCTCACAACAAAGGGTTTTCATTGTAACTTCAGCTCCAGTTTTTCAGAGAACTATTCTAGAGCCATACAACGTTAGGGACACTTCTGACATATGTTACCTGGGTCTTCTGCATTGCAAATTTTTCCTCTGTGTTGTACTCTGAACTTTGCCCACTAATCTACTGCATAAGTACAGCAAATTCAAATAGGGACTATTTTTGCTGCTGGCTTCCCCTAGGAGCATTTTCTTCTCCCCTTCCCATCTGCTGCCTCCATTAGCAGAACGTGCCTCATTCCACTCACTACCTAACCAAAAAGCCATAGTCTGGGACCTGACACAACATTCAAACCTGAGCCCAGAATGCTGATGCCTTGCAGCTAACTTTGACAGTGCCTTCTGGGGAATTCAGTCTCACAGAGTAAAGATCCCCAGTTTTTTACTGGGAATGTTCACGCTGCTCTGGAGAATTCACACTACAAAGCTCAAAGTTTCAATATTCATCACTGTGAGCCTTGTACAGTAAGACTGAAAGAATAAGAGCAATGGGTGAATCTTCTCAAATAAATTAACTGAAAATATCCTAAAACATTTCATAAACTGGATTGTCTGTCACAGCATAATGCACAATGTCTAATGCTAACACAACATAATGCACAATGATGTGCCATATACATTAGTCACTTGGAGTGACCTGGACAATGATCCTCTCCTTGGAGCGATTGCATCATTCCCAGCATACACAGTAAAATATTTTTATCACATTGTGAGGGTTTTAAGGAACAGAGCAGAAATTTGCTAACTTGGATTCAAGACACACAAAGTTTTATAAATCAAATGATGGGTTTCTCAGAATTGCATCCTTTTCAGTAATGAACAATTGCACATTGGTACGGGACAGAGTTTTGTCAATGACTGGGTGCTATTAATCTTAGTGTGACTAATGAATAATTGAAATATTTTTTCAGCTATTCTGCTGTGGGAAGATTTAGGGACCCTCTTTTTCTTTCAAATTATATGAAGCAAAAGTAACTTGGACATATAATGCAATCAGTTTTATAATTGACAAGCATGATTGTAATTTTGCAATAAAATATATGCCAGTACTTCAGCAAATTATTGCCTAATGTCATATGAATCTGGCATTAATGAAGAAATGGAAAAATAAACAACAGTAGCAGCTTTAAATACAAAAGCCATCAATGCTTTTTTGAGAAAAATGCAATTAAGAACAGCATGATGTGTGAACATAGATTGCCTCTTGGTTCAGAATTTCTCATTTTCATACAGCTTACAAGATTGCCAAGGTTGCTTTTTACTGAATAGCTAACTTAGTTTAGAGATGTTGCATGCCCACACTATTTTCTAAGCAGAGCAACACTTATATTCTAGGGATTATATTCTATTAGTGCAGGCAGATGAATTTTTAAAACTTGTTTGTTCTGGGATTAGATGAACATGAGTTTGCAATATTTTAAAGCTACCTACACATTTTGAAATTAAGTTAAAGCTTACAGAATTAGAAAAGGTTCAAAAGGAATAAAGAATCATTCTTTTCCCTGCCAGTTGGGAAAGGATTAGACAGTATGTGAGCAGTAAATGAATCTTTGCTATATTGTTTCAAAACTGGAAAGTGAGGGAGGCATGTGCACTTCATAGGGAACCATCCCACGTAGGTGACAATGTGGATGGCTCATATGGCTTTGAAAAAAAAAATATTCATTGAGGATGTCCATATAATTATGGTCTTTCACCAGAGGTGCACAAAATGGTGTTCTGCAATTATGAAAAACATAAGTATTAATGTAAAACATTAGACTGAGATGTGAGTCTCTCAGGAATACTAAGACATCGTGAAATGCCATTTTAGACAAAATTAGATTCTAACTTAATAGGCAGGTTAAAAGTCATTCTTCAAAGGCCCTATATGGTCTCAAATGACATGAATTTACTATAAATTGAAACTGAGGGGGGAGGAGGGCAGAAGGTTTACCATGTGAACAGCAAGATTCAGCTCATGTTAGTATCCTAAGCAAGAAAACTGAGACGTTTTCTTGCTGTGCCTCTGCAGATCATGGTATGTAAAACACAGATAAGCACAGAACTGGGCATGATCAACATCCCCAGCTGAAAATGTGCCAACAAGTGAACCTTGAGAGACATCCCTGGTCTGACATCTGACCTACAGAACTATTAAAATACTGTAAAAACTCTACCAGCCAAAGACCATTTTAATTTCTCATATTATGGTATCATCTAAAAATCATAGCAAACATTAATGTTCCATAGGGCAAAGAAGCAACATTTAACATAAAGTTTGTCATTATAATTAGCAAAGGATGGGTGAAAAAATCTTACCAATATTATCTTACGACTAGAAGAGAAGAACTATGTCAGAAGCCTATATCTTTCCACTGACAATAGAGGGAATCTGAATCAGATAACTTCAAGGTCTAAAGCAGCACAGGATATCTCTCCCATCTGCACTGACTGGATTAGCACACTGCCTCAAGTCATCCACCTACATTTTCAAAGTGGTGGAAAATGAAGCTGGAGCTCCCTATAAATGAATCTAGTTTTTTCCTGTTTAATTTACCTTCTAATAGTCTCATATTGTTCACATAAACCCGTTTACATTTCTTTAATAAGAATAAAGAAAGGCTTTGTTAATGGAGGCTGTGCTGGTGTTGGCTGATGTAGAGTTTCTTTTCTCCCCAGTAGCCAGTAAAGGGCTGTGCCTTGCATTTGTGCTGGGAACAGTGCTGAGGACACAGGGATGTTTTAGTTCCTGCTGAGCTGAGCTTGCACAGAGCCAAGGCCTCTCCTGCTCCTCACCCCACCCCTGAGGAGGCTGGGGGTGCACAAGAAGCAGGGAGGGGACCCAGGCAGGACAGCTGACCCCGACTGACCCAGGGGATGTCCCAGAGCATGCAGTGCCTGCTCGGTGTGCAAAGCTGGGGAAGGAGGAGGAAGGGGGGATGCTCAGAGTGAAGGTGTTTGTCTTTCTGTGTCACCATGAGGTGTGATGGGGCCCATCTCTCAGGGATGGCTGAACACTTGACTGCCCATGGGAAGTGGTGAGAGAATTTCTTGTTTTCCTTTTCATCTGGGAGTGGCTATTCCTTTACTTATTAAAACTGGTTTTATCTCAACCCAACAGGTTTCTCATTCTTACCCTTCCAATTCTCTGCCCCATGCCATGGGAAGGAGGAAAGGAGTGTGGGGCTTAATTGGGGTTAAATCACAACAGGAGCCCATCTCCCAACTTGGCTGATGTGTTAGTCAGGCAAAATTAACATTTTCTAGGCTAAGAGCTGCATTTTTTTTTCAGCTATGTCAAACCAAGGTATTGCCTTCTGCAGACTGCAACTTAAGTGACATTTCCTCAGTTCACTTCGCTGGACGTTTTGTCTGGAACAAAAATATGTAGCTCAAGGAAATAATTTTCAGTGTATTGTAGATGAAGCTTTTCCTTCTCTTGGCCATTTTTCATAAAGCACTGTGATGTGTCATTGGGGTATTTACTGCTTAGTTATGTATATCTAACCTCTTTGAGGAAGAAGTTTAGCTGTCAGGCAGAAAGTATCAAGGGGGCTGATAACAATCTCCTTTTAAGTAGAAATTGACAGTCTGTATTAGTGCCTGCTTTGAAACCAGCAAGTTAAAACCCACCTGCAGTCAAGAAGGGGGGCCTCTTAACAAGTTCCCAGCAGCAGGAGCCAATTTTCATTAAATCAGCATTGTTGAAATTAAAAATCTAAATACTTGTTATACAAAGACGAAATTTCCATTATGTTTGGTACTTCTCTTTCTTTATGAGAAAAAAAAAAAAGTTTATCTGTAAACCGGTGCTTAGCAAGTGTTCAGGACCAACAGCTCCCAGCAGTAAGGTCCTTTTGTTATGGACGAGAAAGAGCATGTGAAGAGTAACAACAAATGCTGCTCCATTGCAACTTCTCAACTAAAATCCCACATGGGACACCATTCCAGCTTTCAGCCGCTGCGCACAGATCACACCTCGATTTTGGGTAACATTTCATGTCCAAATGCCCATCTCTGTGGCAAATTGCTGCAGTTCCCACCAGCAGCTACCTGAGCCCCAGAGCCAGCACACGAATCGATCTCTGTGAGAAGTATGTGTTAAAGAATTAGGTCATTTCAAATTCACTTGTACATAATTATTCACTAGATGAAAGAATACTGCTGATACACAGATGACCCCAATTACTTCTGTTAATGAATAAAAGAACTCCTTAACTACTTCCTACTATTCTGCACTCAGACAAGCACTGATGTTGGCAAGAACAGAAGTTTGATTATGAGCTTTATACTCCGTATGCTTTGCTTGGCTATTAAAAATACAAAGCCAACACAGCCCAATACTTCTTTTTAAACTCAGGCTCACAGACAAACAAAATGTCTCACACAAAGTCAGAACCATCTTATACTGGCATGTCTGGGCACACAGGCACACACTTTCCTGCTACAGTTCCCAGCTTTGTTCTGGAAATCATTTTCTCTTTGCTAGTCCCTAGCACAGCTTTAAAAGTCAAAGGGGCTGAAAGACAGAGGCCAAAGTGCCTGACAGGAAAGCCAGAGCTCTATAGACAGCAAAAGGAACCTCTCCCTGATCCCTAAACAACCCCAATGAGGGGTGAGCAGCTGCCACTGCCTAACTTAAGACTCCTCAAAGAGGACTAAGGCAAGGACTGTAACAGCTGGAGGATGCAAAGCAAATGCAGAAGTAAATGGAAGAGTCGACTCCAAATAAAGAAAAAATACACACAGCAACTGGAATGAACAACTGGTGGACGCCCAGAACAAGTGAAAGCTGTCTTTGAAACTGTGCAGTATCTACAGCTCCCAACATCTCTGGCTGACTAGCAAAACCTTGTGCAGTTATTTATTTACCCCACTAAACTCATCCATTAGAGGTCACATTGCCTTCATATCATCTGCTGCTCACATTTATCACTTTGGTTACGTTGGTATTTAGAAAATCTTCCAACATAATGGTCAGTAGCTCTGCCACACTTCTGATCACTGGTGCAATATTTGTATTCCTTATTCCTTTACTACCAATTTAATGAATAGCAGGAATAGCTGAAGGTGATCTACTATTTTTAGAGAATGCATTTGAAAAGCTCAAAAACAAGTCTAAATAATTTTTTAAAGTTTTGGAATACTTTAAATTTTTGTGCGCACACAAAAAAGTAAAAAAATATGTAACTCTTTATTTTCATTAATTTTTATCTTTTGAAGCCCAAATTTGAAACAAAATCTGTTTCAAGCAAAATCTTAATTTGTTTCTAAGTATTAAAAACTAAAAGTCAAATTAATTTTTGTTACTTTCTTATATATTCTAATCAGATGATGTTATTTCTACTTAAAGTTTGAATTTTCAATTGGCTTTTGCCAATCTCAAACTTAATTTTCCACATTAAAAACTTCAAGCCATTATACATGTATCTTACCATGACACATTTTATATTATATTTCAAAGGAAGAACTCCAAGGCCTTTCAAATATGGGATACAGATTTGGGTATGTAGGGGCAAAGATGACATCTGTAGGAAAGGTATCACCCTACAAATTCATTGTGCCTGATTTGACAGGCACTGACAGAAACCTGCACATAGAGGAATAGTGATGTGTGTGAAAAAGAGGAATTCTGCATAGAAGATTACAGAGACATGGCAGACTGATTATTGCAGCATTCTGTCTACCAGCATCTGAAATATCAATAAAAGCTCAATGCTACTGACAGGATGGTTTAGTAAAATTTTCCCTAGATTAGCAGAGCAGGAATTTGCTGGAGAACTTTTAAATTAATAATGGAGCAGGTAGCTAAAAAAAAAAACAAAAAAAAACCAATTCAGAATGCAAGTCATAGCAGAACAGTGAACTAGAAAACAAAATGAGAGTTTTTTGTGTTTTTTCAGAACTAAGTATTATCTTTCCACAAATTGCCCAGGATAGCATGCGTGTAACTCATACTAAATAGAGAAATCACTGATAAACATATGACTTAATGAGAGGATAAGGAAGCCTTGATAACCCAGAAGAGACAATTATTCACCCAGCACTTGGAAGGAAAAAGAAAAATAAAAAACCCACAGATTTCCTGAAAAAACTAAATAATCCTCTGAGTCAAGGCAAGTTTAAAATAAAGGATTAAGGGCTTAACCCAATGCCTGCTGAAGTCCATGGAAGTCCTCAAAAGGTCTGAGACTAAGCCCTAGGAGACAAGGGACTGGGGGGAGGGTCTCAGCTTATTTATCACCAGATAGCATTTTTACTTGCAGCTGCATGCCTCTTTCTATATCTGCTTACAACTTTCCCACTGCCCTATTTTTAGAACTTGTCTCCATAAAAAACACTTTCCTCTATCATAGGAAAGAAAATATAGCAAAATAGGATGAAAACTGTAGATAGGGTGGCTAGGATGGATATGACAACATGGAAAATTATACAATTCATTATTAGGATGGACAAAAAAATTCTTATAAAATAATTAGCTCAAGCTCCTTTAACATCTCAAAGCCAGTATGTCCAAGATGGGCTTTTTCCTATCCTGGGCTCTCCAGCACATCAAACCTAGTCAAGCTGAGGAAGAACATGGGAGCTACAGGTACAGTGCTGCATTTACTCTCCAGGCTCTATGGTTTCGTTTTGTACTGAATTCTGTGCAGATTCCTTTGTAACCGTGGATCCTGGTCCACAAAAGAGCTGTGTACAAATGTACAAATGTGTACAAAGGGCTGCCTGAGGACACAGTGCCCAGCAGGCCCAAGCCAGCCCCCCCACAGGCACCATCACATCTGTGGTGTTTTCTGGTGCCAGGGAATCACCAGCTCCATTGAAGAACTGTTTGAGAAACTGAGCTGCCCACAGACCTTAAACCCCGCTACAAACCTGAAAAATCCAGTGAAACAAAGCATTGTGTCCCTGTCCATGCCAGGGGGGTTGGAAGGAGAGGATCTTTAAAGCCCCTTCTAACCCAAACCTTCCATGGGTGCGAGAATCTAGAGAGACAAAGCAATGGGAAATTTCACAAAAAATTTTTCCCATAAATTATGCAGTCTGCCAGGCTTCTCCAGCTCTATGTTCTATTGGAAAGGATGTAAAGTGGCATCTATATTGATACTCCAAAGCAAACAAGACCTGACATCAGTGGGAAGAACCTGAACTACTTAATTCACAACCACATTACTCCCAATTCATAACCATGTAACTCTATTAAAGGGAATTTATGCCAGAATAAAACTGGAGTGTTGGAGCAGTAAATCAAGCCCAGAATTGGATATTCACACTGGTTCAGATTAATTTTATTTAGTGCAGGTGTTAACTTAATTTTGATAGGATCTGGAGGAGGGGATAGTCTGATGTTAATTTATTTCTGCTGCCCACAAGTCAGTACAACACTGGCCCTGTATTTGTGTACTTCACAGGTTCTTAAATATGTATGTTTTTTTCTGTCTGAAATCCACTTTGCCATCACTTTACCATGGTTTTCCTCTTCACTACATTAAGAGCATCTCAAAAGTGGCAGCAAAGAGCTTGAATATAATAATTAAAAGACCACACAGAGGTAATATAAAAATAATAGTAATAAAAAGCCAGGAGAGAATCTTACAAGAAGCTCACAGGAGAGCACAAAGACACAGCAACAGGCAGCAGCAGCTTTAACTTGACTGCCAGTTTTCTATAGTGCAATCAAAGCCATTGTCTGCAAGCCACAGGTGCACAGCACATGGAACAGACAAAATGCAATGGGGAATGATGACAGTTAACTTCTGAGCCCGTGCTATATTCATCTCAACATTCATTTGTGCATCTGTTGTGCTGAATTTTAGTCTTTAATTATTTTTTTTCCCCCTCTGATATCAGAGGCATTTGAGCAGCTGAGGAAAAGTACCAAAAATGTACGATAGAGAGGGTCTGGGCTTTAGGAGGAAGAGCTTTACTCAGGAACACAAAATGCGAAGACACCTTCAGTGTTTATCAGCCAAACATCCCAGTGGTGGAGACTCTGGTGACAGTGCCTGTTGTCAGCTCAGCTGCAAAGCCACTGCCAAGGAGGATGCTCATCAATTCAAACATCAGTAGAAATGTAACAATACAAGTATGGATTTTGTGTAGAGGGCAATAAAAGGCCATGGGGGGGGGCAATCATTAGATGCATTAGAAGAACAAATGCTAATATTATTATAATGGCTGATTTCACTGTTTATCACAGACCAGGGCTGTATGGATTACACTCGGATGATGGTCTTTTGATCTCAGATGTTCTCCCCACCAATAGGGCACTTTTTGAAATTAGATACAGTCTGACCTCTTATTCTTTTTTATTTTCATCACTCTCCAATCAGGGAGAGGAAATTAGCCCCCTGGGAACATTTGATTCACATTGGCTCACTGTGTTATTTCAGCTGTGAAAGATGCTAATGAGCTAATATCAATTTTCCTAGTGGAAAATACACTTGTCGCTTTAAATTTTTGGCCAGGAACCAGCATTTCATCATTTTAGGCAAGGTCTATCGTTACACTGCCGCAAAAGAAGGAAACCCAAGAAATTAAAGACAAGTTCAATCCACCTAAAGGGCAGAATCTCATGCAGTCTCCTTCCAATACATAATGCAGATCAGCAGACACATCATTTGCTGTGGAAATTAGTTTTCCCAGCTGGACAGAACAGGGCAACATCCCAAGAAGCTTCGAGGATAATTGATTTCTCAAAGGAAAAAAAAATACCACTGAAAGTTTTCAGTTGCTCCTGAGGAACTCACCTGTGACCCTCAGACAGATAAACAAGGGCAAGGGCACACAAAGGGAAGAAGTTTACAGCTACAAGGTTTCAGTTTCAGGGTGAATCCTCATCTTCGACACATACCATTAGAAAAATCAGATCACCCTAAAGAAGCAAAGAAACTTGCAGGTTTTATAAGAAAAACAATTTCAGGTTGACCACTCAGCTGTTAGTTGGTTTTTTTTTTTATTTAAGGGGGAACTTCTGAAGAGGTATAAGACAATAAAAACCCTCGTTCTCTTTTTTCCCTATCAGAGTTGTCACTTTTGATGAAATTTAGGTCAGTCCCACTACTACAAGATTTGTAAAATCTTTCATAAAAGTTGTAATGCTTTCAAGTTCTCTAGACTCAACTATTATGTTTAGAAAAGAGGACTTTCCACCCTCTACTAATTTATTTTTTAATGAGCTATCAATTTAAATCTGGTTCTTTAGGTTTCAGGTACTCTTTTTTTCCCCAGTTAACATACTGATCTTCCTCAGATAAATTTTTCATTTCAGAAGAGGTCTGTAGCTCAATATTACTTGCAAAGTAAAGCGTTGATGCTTTTGCATGGACTATTCTGAGACAGAAAACTTCTAAGTTTTCAAGATTTAAAGCAAATCTTAGGGCTTTTCTTTCTTCTCTTTTACCAGCCAACTACTCATCACACATTCTGCTTCTCAAAAACCCCTCTGAGAAGACTGAAATACAAGCATGTGAAAGCATAAAAAGCTGTTTCACCTACCAGAACAAGAGTGACAGCCAAAAAATGTGAGGGTGATTTTTCTCCAAGACGAAAGGACGAGCTTCATTTTTCTAGTACTTAAAGCAATAACAAGTGAAGATTAACAATCTGACCAAATCTGTCCACAAGGTTTCTGTGAACACATCAAAAATTACAACTTCCCTTTTTTTCCCTGCTGTGCAATCTTTGAAAACATCATCTCAGGAAAGTGAGAATGACAGGCAGAGAAACTATTAACTTTCTCTAAAAGAAGTGAATTATCTTTCAAACATTAAAGATGCAAATTAGACAAAATATAAAAAACAACCAAACTAAAATAAAACTGTAAATCCAAACATTTTAGATTCATAAAATGATTAACAGTCAAAGTTTTAAATACCTATGGTTATCATAAATATCTCCACTGAAACAATATAAACAAATATTTTGGCTTTCTTTGGTTTGTTTTGGGCTTTTTGTTGATTTATATTTGTGGTTCTGTAGATGCTCTTAACAGACATTAAGTTCCAGGCTGTTCTTGGTTATTTGAGCAATTATGCAGGTGGTTTCAAATCATAATATTTGAATATAAATTTTGGTAAATTTTGAATTAATTCAAAGCTTGAATTTTTGCGCTGATATCTGAACTGCCAGTCTCTCCTAATGATCATTTTTTGCCTGTTTTTAACACTAAGAAATTAATTCTAGCATTTGGTTTATTTTTCTAGGGTCTCAATGTGTACGAATAGTTTATACTTTCCAGACAAACTATTAAGACTCGGAAAGCAATGAATGAGATTCGTCCATTTGCCCCAGCTCTGAAGCTGCTACATAAGACACTGATTGTCAGTGACAAATCATTCTTTGTCTCTGAACCACTTTAGAAGCTTCCTAGAACTGTCTGTTGACTACATAAATAGCAAATACATCATCTGGCACTCACAAACCAGCTCTGTACAATGCCGTGTGAGTCACTGCTGATCCTCCCATATGGCATTTGCTTTCTCGGGTGTGAATACAGCCAGAAGGAAGAGAAAAACCCACAATACTACTTACAAATTATGCTTAACATCTTTCAGTGCATGCTTATTTCCAATTCCTGTTTTTCTAACGCTATTTCCTTTCTCTGTGCTATCGCAGCAATACTAAACTCGGATGAGATGATAGCTCAGAGTACAAATTCCAACCTGGCTTCTGCATTATCTCTCAAAAACCACTCAAAGGGCTGTCCAGAGGCCAGACACCTCTGTGAGTAATTTTTAAAAGTGATAGTGATTTAAAGCCTGGTTGGTTTACATTTAGTAGCTTCTAAAAAACACCTGAGTAACGAGAATTTTGGAGGTCTGTGCTCTGTGGTGATACCCTCCTGTGCCAACAAACAAAACCCCTCGAGTGAGCCCAGCACCAAGAGGCCCCACCAGAGGCACTGCCTGGCTTCAGCTGCAGGCAAAGCCCAGAGCCCCGGGGAGGAACACTGCACTTCTGACTCTGCACTGATGCACAACACAGACAGAACCAGAGTCATAGGTGCAACAAATAAAGACTACTGATAAGATTTTCTGGATTTTTTGGAGGCAGTTATCTGTTGTTCAGCTTTTAGAATCATTCCTGGTAAAGAGGGAAGTTTTTCTAAATAAAACGTCTCCACATTATCCAACATTCCCAAACATCATAAAACCACACAAACCCATTTACAGATACTGTTATAAAATTCTTTAACCAAGAAAAAAATATTTTTTTACTGCTCCATTATTTTTTACTGGCTGTTTGCAAAATAAGCATGAGCCTGAATGTACAGATTACGTGATTGTACCGTATCAACTCTATTTTATTAATGAATACCAATACAATTGGCCCAGAACTTGGCACAGAGATAAATTATGGTTTTACTATGATTGGATTCAAATCTTGCCCTTTTTAAATTTAATTTCACTTCTGTTTTGAATTTTGCACTCCCTCTCATGCACAGAAAAAGAAACATTTGTATAAGAAACAAAGATAAATTGATTAATCTTAGTAATTACTCATCTATACAATAGACACTTTTATCACATAAACACAAATAAAAGCAATTGTACCTGTGGCCTTCCTTCCCCAACAGGATGTATGAATACCACTATCAATTTAGTGATAACCATCTGAGGTGTTCTTCAGGACACTTGGAAATATGCAGGCTGAATTCTCGGCCACCTTGAAATCACCGAGAGCTTTGACAATAAAGTCAGCCCAGATGGAATTTCATCCTTAATCTCTGCTCTGCCAGCCATCACTATAACGTGCAATATGCATCCTTTCAAGGATCCTGTTTAGTGTCTCTAATGAAGAGTGACTTCTCATTTTGATATTACAGTAACATGACCCTGACTTTTTCCAGATCTGTATGAATATGTAATGGAAACAATGACTGTTCTGAAAACACTAATCATTCCCATTAATTACATATTAACCCCTGGATTTTACAGTTTTTCCTTTTTTTTTCATTTTTTAAATTTTATGGGTCAGAAAATAAGATGAATCAAGATTTCAAGTAGCTTTTCTGATGCCCTCACTGCCAGCATTGATCCTCCCCTGGGTCCCAGTACTCTCACCACACTTCCAGCTGGTATTTCCACACTGGGCCATACCCACCTGATGCAGACAAAGAATGTAAGATTTTTCATTTCACTTAAAATTAATGCTGACAGAATCCTATTGCTGCTCTTCTGATTAGTGCAGATCAAAAGATGACTCCCTCACCCCCCACCTGTTTTGTCTGTGGCACAGCTCCAGCTCTCAGCCACCTTGGAATGCAGGACTGAGCATAAACTTATTGGCACTGCATCTCCACTGCTTGTCTGATCAAAAGGTGTCAGTTTGCACATTAAAGAGGTAGCTATAACTTTGAGGAGCTGTATTTATTAATTTCTCTGTTGATTCAGAGAGATTTTTAAAGTTTTGGAGATGCCAAAACATATAGTATTTTCTCCACAAGTCTTTGCTGCTAGAATTTATCTGTTTATCCCAGTAATAAAGTCTGATTTGCATTTTAAGAAAGGATAGAGTTTCAAAGGCTACTAAGTCAAGGGGACAGATGCACAAATACTTAAAGGCAGGCTCCAGACTCTCAATTTTTCATTGGAATTTTGCACTGAGCTCCAAAAGCAACTGTGGGCAAGATTTCACTCAAAAAGGCACAAGAACAAACTATTCCACACCAGCTATTTTTGCATTTGTCAAGATGAGATAAGTGCCACACACTACTGCTCCAAACACAGCCTTTGCCAAAGGTCTCTGCAGCACTTTGGTCATCTCCAAGACACACTTGATCAGGCCACGAGCCACTCCTGAGGCTCTGTTTGCAAAGATCTCTCTGAAACTAAATTTCAGATTACTTCAAAGGGAACATTAAGCCCTATGGAGCTAACAGCAAGACTGATTAATTATCTGCAAGTCTTCTGGTCAGTTCTCAAACTGGTTTTTTTTCAGCTGAAGTTGGACACATTTGCTTTGCCAGCAGTGCAGATGCCAGTTTTGGTTCCAAACATTTTGGGGAGTAGCTATTTTTCATTTTTTATTTCAGATAGGAATGGGGAACTTTGAGAGGAATATGGTTATCTGTCTGTAGTAACAATTTTTATCCTCATTAGTGTAAGAGGTTTCTGTCTCCTGCCAGCAGAGGAGAATAAGTGAGCTTTGCCATAACTCTTATCATAACTTGTTAGGAGCAAAACATAGTTTCTAAATAGAGCAAATACTTACAATCAATACAGAGGGAAGGAAGTGTTTTTCAAATCATTATGAACATTCTAAGTCTGCTTGGATATTTTATGAATAGAAAACAGCCTTAATTTATCAGAAAATTGATAGTTTAATAATGATTTACCTACCTCTTACGGCCGACAAGTGGCACAATCCTAAAACATATTATTATTTATGAATTCTAAACCACAGATTACTTAATAATATTTTTTACTTAACATAATTGTTTGTTACGCTGCAGAGCAAGTGAGAAATAAAATTTATTTCTGCAAAATTCTTCATTGAGTATATTCCTTTTATAGTAGTTAATAGTCACACAGCCACGCATTCATCATCCTGTGCTATGCCTCGGTTCTTAACTGTTGAAAGCCCACAAAACAATGAATGTTCTACTTTATCATTGTCCTGAAAATGGATGAACACTGTAACATTTGTAATGCAAGTGTAAGACACTGGCAGAAGACCACATTAAATATCGACCCATTTGAAAACAAGAAGGTTTGAAACCCTTTATCCTAATAAGTCCTTCTGAGCATTAATAGCAACTCTAAATCCTTAGTCACCAGTTTTCCTACATTACAAGTCTGGATGTAATTAAGAACAACACATTGCTGCCTATTTGATGAAGAAAATGTCATACTGATGTGATTAATTATATTTATTTAAAGCTGGCTGACGCTTTCCAGTGATACTTAATTTCAGTTGTATTATTATTTTATCAGGATAGACTCTTAATTTCCCCTGTTGCAACCCACTTAAATAAAATTTAGGAAGAATCTGAGAAGCATTATATGAAAGACTGTTGCTGTATGTTTGTGAATTTCTGGCTATACAGGACTATGAAAAATCAAATTATTTTTAATGTTTTCAGTTAAAATAACACAATTGTCAAGGATTTAGTTGGAAAGCCAAGTCTAAAATTTAACTATTGAATATACCTTACAATTTGCTGATCAGATAAATAATTAGACTAAATGGAATATATATCCTATTTTACTGCATGTCTTTTCACTGCAGTAGCAGTAAACTTATTACTTTATACAATTTTTGTTTAAATATGAAAGACGTTGTGAGACAACAGTAAAACTGAAAGAATAAGACAATCTTTTTCTTTCTTTCATTCCTAATCAGAGAGTAATTAAAATTTTCTGGAATCAACATTTGAAAGCATTAACTAACCCATAAAGGTAAAATTTTGCCAAACAACAAGGACAACAGCACAGGATTCCTTTAAAAGAATCTTGCTGTTTTCATAAGCATTAGAGATAGGAGTAAGAAGTGTTTATGTGCAGTGTTCCTGCACAGAATTAGCAAACTCTCCTTCAGAACACCCAGGACCCTCCTGTGCAGAAGCATTCACAGACCCAGTGCCAAGCTGCAGTGTGGGTACCAAGGGATCATGTGCCAGCTCTAAAGATGAAACAGGATTTAGTGGTAGATCAGAGCTTAAGGATGAAGCTTTCCAGCTGAGTCTGAGGGGCCAGTCTAAGCCCCGACAGCTCCAAACAGCAATCCCAGTGTCCAACTACCACACATTCTTGTTGACTGGGTTGTGGCTACCCAGAGACCCAAAGCAGGGACCTAATTCACCAGAAATGTCTTTCCAAAGCATCATTTTCCTGTCTGCTTGGATCAACATGTATATAATTGTTACTGCTAGCCAAAGGCTGACAGGGGAAATAGATGGCAAAGGGCAGGAAGGAGAATGTTGTCTTCCCATGACAACATCATCCCAACAGTAAAGCTCAGAAAATTATTGCAACCTGAAGTTAACCTGGAAAGAGGGGAGCATCTACTGGGGAGCCATATCTGAAAGATGAGAGAAGGAAAACGTTGATGGGAGGAAATGACAGTTAACTTTGCATGAAAAAGGGTGTACTTTGAATTTTAAACTACAGGTCGACAGACGTGCTCCATTTAGAGATGAAGCATCACCCAAAGGTGACTCCTTCTACCACATCCCCCAGTATGAATGATAAACTTCAAGAGGTGAAACAATCAAAAGCTGAAAAGTATCATTCATTTTCATTACCAAAATTGTAGCTATAATCATAAAAAAAGCCCTAGAAAATGTTGTTTTCTAACAATTCTTTTAGGCTAGGCCTGATTGTGCCATTTCTTCAGGCATCACATCCCACTTGTGAATTCTGACCCTTGTCAAGGAGATGTAAACTTGGACAGGAAATCTGCTGGAACAGGATACACTATTTCCAGATATATTTTGTCATTCATCACAAGAACAGCGTACCTGGCAGTAGGGTGGCCTTATGAGAAGTAAATTGAGCGAAATTAGCATTTGAATCGATGCTACGTGAAGATAACAGCCTGCAATAATCCTATTTAACAGCTGTTAATTGTCTGCTATAAACCACAGTTCAGCAAATTTTGATCACACAACTGAAAAATCTCCCTAACATACATGAAGAAAATATACCAATTGATGCACAGAAAGAAGTATTCAGAGATGTACATCTTAAATTTATTGTAAATATAGATTTCATACAAATACCATATCTCCTAACTTTTAATCATAAAACAGTGCCCGTATGCAAAGAGTGTCATGCAAGATTATATAGAAAATATATATATATATAATTATTTCTGTGCTTATTATCTAGAAATATTAAGTTTTTAAATCTTAATGGAAAAGAATATTCCTCAAAGGAATGATCACTTTGCTAATAAAGTGTTTGTGTTTCTGTTTGTTGCCCACATCCCGGTGGCCAAAGGTGTGAGCAGTCCACCAGCTAGGCCACATTTTCCCACCATATGGAGATTTACAAAGTCATGAGNTTCAGAGATGTACATCTTAAATTTATTGTAAATATAGATTTCATACAAATACCATATCTCCTAACTTTTAATCATAAAACAGTGCCCGTATGCAAAGAGTGTCATGCAAGATTATATA
>VYXF01003963.1:245358-371834 GCA_013397295.1 Polioptila caerulea | reverse complement strand
TTATATATAATATATATATATATATATATAATTATTTCTGTGCTTATTACCTAGAAATATTAAGTTTTTAAATCTTAATGGAAAAGAATATTCCTCAAAGGAATGATCACTTTGCTAATAAAGTGTTTGTGTTTCTGTTTGTTGCCCACATCCCGGTGGCCAAAGGTGTGAGCAGTCCACCAGCTAGGCCACATTTTCCCACCATATGGAGATTTACAAAGTCATGAGAAGCCATAGTTCCAGCTGCAGGATTAAGGGATATTTCTCCACTGCTCAATCTGAAATGCACTCTAGAAGAAAGTACTCTTCTGGGAGTCAGACCATCAGACAGAGGGAGGTCAAATTGCATAGTGTTTAATTCTTTTATCTGTAGCCAATCAAGAACAGATCCCTACTGGTTTAGAAAAAAAAAATTCAGAGACTAAACATTGAGATAGTCTGGCAATGAATGTGTCTATTACAAGGACTCATAATCAACACAATGAAAAAGATATTTTCTTGACATTTCTGAAGATAGGACAGCAGGAATCCATGGCTGTCTATTACATGATGCCAAAATAGCCACAGCTAATTTTTCTGTTTTAAGAACAAGGAGACATAAATACTTCAACTTCCAGCTTCCCATACCCTGTCCAAGAGCTCAGCTGAAAAGGAAGCAGTATCATGGGTATCTTGTGGATATGCAGATTTTGAAGAGGACTTGTTCCAGTGCTTTGCTGGTAATAAAGGTTTTACAGCACTGATTGCTGGTTTCCAAAAAGACAGGATGCTGAGGCATTTATCAAATTCTGTTTAAAAAGCCTATAACATGTTAGCATAAAGGCTAAAGTTTGTCCTTTACTCTTTCATCTATCAAACAGAACACAGTACAAAGGCAAAAGTGACAACTATGATGTTCCCTAATTAATCAGCTTTCAGATAATTGATGGGGCACATGTTCCACTAAGGTGTTCCCAGGAAGTTGGATTTTTGCTTATATTTCTCATTCAACTCCCATTATATGAGTTTTCAAGATCTTGTCACCCTTGTTAAAAGAATGAAATGTGGAACAGACTCATCTCAATCCCTCCTACATTCTTACAAAAGCTTCCCTGAGAGTGTTCTCTGACACTCTTACCCATACTGTCCTCTCTGTTCCAAAGACTCTGCTGTTGTGATCACACCAAGTTTCCATGTTTATTTTTAATCAATTGGGTGCTACAATAATGCTGTCTTTCCTATTTTTTATATTTTCCTGGCACATTTTACTCATCACTGTCTTAGTTGTCAAGGTCCCACTCTTGGGTTTCATTCATTCAACTTCTGATGTACTTTTTTCTTCAGAATTCCAACCACAATTTCTGGCACATTTGACTTCTCTGCTAACAACTGCCCCTTTTGCATTTACACTGGCAGACTACTCATCACCTACTACAATGGTGACTTTTGAGTTAATGCAGGAAGAACTGAGCTAAACTTTTTTTTTTTTATTTTTACATTTTTCTTGAAAGAACAGATTTATGAAAAGTTGCAATTTAACAGCAAAGGAATTTTTTCCAAATTTTGTAAACAGTCAGGGCTTCCTTCTGTGCAGAATTAGAAGTTGTGCAAACTTCCCACACTCAGATCATCCTTCAGTGCACCTCGATTAGTAGAAACTAAAATTTCATTTTTCATTTACTGTGAGAATGACAGTGAAAAATTTCTTGTGCCAACCAAACCAAAGCTGAGAATACTAAGGGAGTGCCCCCAAATGAAAAAGCCCTTAATTCCAGACAGGCATTTGGCACACTCAGCATAGCAACTTACAGACAGATCCAGCCACTTCTCAGTTGTTGCATCACAGGCTCACAAGACAGTGATGTGTTGTTAGAAATTTCAGCAATATATATTTAAGATACAAATTCAATGGCCAGTTGCATTTCAGGGCTCCAATCCTGTCAAACACATTTATTGTGTTCAGAATGTTATTTCAGAGCAATCAGACCAAAAGTTTCTCTCAGCTCAAATCATACCTGAAGTTATGATGCTGATGCTGCTTTGCATCTAAAAGATTTCAAGGCAAGGAGAAAGATGCTGACAGCAAAGGAAACCCACTACCTGGAGGTTTCTCTGCCTTTTAGATTGAGAATGAGGTGTGAGCAACTGCAGATTTCCTGTAGAGGGGATGAAGACAAAATAGAGATAATTTAAGACGTAGCATCACAGCTGACTGACAGATTGGTTTTCCCTATTTGACTTTTGGACCCCCATGGAATGCCAGTTTGACAGACTGAGCTAGTGCAAGGGAAGTGGACAGGAATCTGCAGCCAGAGATGGATGGTGGAAAGACAGGACAGGATGTCCCATCTACCTGGCCATACAGTCCTAAACTGACTAATGTAGGATTACAGAGGGGACCATTAAGGCAAGGGGCTAATGTCAAAATGTGTCATTGTGCCTCTGTATTTTTCACTAATTCATGAACAATCAGAGATTCTGCCATGATGTTTTTCTAGGCAAGGAAAATATACTAAATTATACACAGAAAAAGAAGGTTAATAAAGCTACAAATTGCCCCAAAATGAAGATAAAACATTTTCCTTCTAAATGGAAGCAGACTAGAACCTTTGTGTTACACTTTAACTCTTTCGCTTCTTGGCTAGGTTTGTGTCCAAGTTTTCAGTATCCAGTTCAGATCACATATATGTTTCTCAAAATTCCCAATGCAGGATGTAGTTTGCACAAGGAAAGAGTAAACAGTTTCTAGAAATGGTTCTATTTATAAATGCCATGTGATTTATTTTGCTTGAGTAATTTTTAAACCATCAGTAATCAATGTGCACTTGCTGGTGTGGACATATGGACAAGTAACTCCAGATCAGCCTGATAATGGATGTAAAACCCATTTATTACTTCTGACCTGTGAACAAGCTCTTGTTCTACCAAAAAAAAATTATAAATTAAGCAAAATTAAACAGAGAGAATGGGCTTAGCCCTCACATAAGTTTTTGTATGAAAAGGGAGGAGGTGATTCATGATAAATCAGCTGATGGCTTAACACACGCAGTCATGACTTGGCTTCTCCCAAGGTCCCTTGTTTGTCCATGTGCCTTTCCTCAATCTCAGGTTGAGTCTACCCAGGAGAAGGCTATCCTGAGCACAAAGTCAGTCCACTAAGGATGAATTTTAAAAAGGCAGGCTCAAAAGGCAGCTACTTCAACCATCCAGCAGGGGTTTGGGGCAGACCCATTAAATCAGGGAAATGAATACAGCAACCAGTACACTCACTGATGTGTGCAGTAGATTGCCTGTGTGCTAATCACTGTTTGGCAGAATACATTTACAGTAAAGTTCACACAGAATTTGGAAAAAAAAAGCTTCCTGGCACCACAACAGTGTCTTCAGACCCTACACTCAGATGTGATGGAGTAGGACAAGTTGCAGAAAATAACCCCAGACAGTCTCATGTCCACCAAGCCCTGATAAAGGCCTACAAACTTGGACACATTTTCCCCTAGTAGTCAATCACATTATTTCACAGGAGAAACTCTGTGCACCCTCATCTCCAGTGCTCAGGTGCAAGAGCAGAAGTCAGTGCCCTGACACCTTGGTCACATCCTGGGGGCACACTTGCTTCCCTTTAGTGCCTGCCTATAAAGTCCTTTACATTTCAGGCACTGAACAAGCACACAGAGCCTGAGGCTGCTCAAAACTAAACAGGCTGTTGCTTCTCCTGTGCCAAGGATGAGAACAATATTCACAGGTTAGGTCATCCACCATCCAGCTTCCCTGTAGGGCCAAATCCATTAGGCAGGCAGGGCTTTTGTAACCTCTTTCTGTATTCTCCCTACTTCCAAACTCATCATTACAAAGATTGCTTTCTTCTAATGCTCAAGACAGAAACCCAGATCCATCATCTCTGAGAGGAAGAAATTAATAAAATATTTATTGGACCACAGAGAAAAGTGAAGACTTTTTGGGAGTTCAGCTGTGCTGCAGGTGAGTAGAGACATAACTCCAGAGATTATTACTCATAGAACATCAAACAACTTCAACAAAAAAGAAGGACTGGAATAGATAAATCTCAATGTGGTTTATAGAGAGATTTTAATGACAAATTTCTACTTGTACTTTAAAAAGAAACCTCTTTTTTTAAGTATTCATTAATTTCAACTCATGTATAATTTTGAAAATACTTATATATTGCAAAAGGCACAGCATGCATAATTCCCATTTGGGGTTTATTATTTTAACAGCAAACTGATATTGTAAAATTCATAAACTGTTCCTAATTCCTGTTTATTTCTTCATAATGCCTTCTAATTTCCAGCAGCTGAGTAAGATCATAATCATGGTCGTTTTGCTTGAATAAAAGAAATTTAAGGAATATGGAATAATCTCCCATGGCAGCTAAAATATTAATCTACTTCAGCAATAGTGGCTTGCAAGATCTATATCAAATCTGAGTCCTGTAACCTTGGAAAGTATACAGTCCTAATATTGTGGAGGTTACAACGACCTTGACAGAGAAAGGCTCCATTACCTAGTAGATAACTTGCAAAGAGAGTGTGGATTGAAGAATATAAAAGAATTGACACCACCTTAACCATTTTTGAGAACCAAAGAGTCTCTTGAAACCCCATCATCCTGCTGCTGCATGTCTACCAAACTACATAGAGAGTCTTTGAGTCAGCAGCATTAAAGATGACTTTTAGATAAACTCTATTTGGGAGTATTAGTAAAAACAAGAGAACCCTTCCTGAAGATCATTATTTTCCCACCTATATTTCGACTCCTAGCTGCATTTGTGACTTTTAATACCCTTCTGTTCAAATACTGATAAGTACTTGTTGTAAAGCAATAACAATAAAAGAAGAAAATAATTAACCTATTTAACTTGATACTGCATCATGGCATAAAGTCAATTGGCCATGGAAATGTTATCTGAACGTTCCAAAGCAGCTTTGCTCTGGGAACAACATCAAGATAGATTCAGCCATCAGCAGAGACCATCACAGCAGCACCATTATTCAGTTATTAAGGGAACATGCTTTCAGGATGTAACTCAGATTCTTTTGATGAAGAAACTCATTTAAAAGATCACAACCAAGCTCTCTTGACTGTTCAGTTAAATAATGTGTGCTTTTCTTCAGCTTCTGCTAAAAGAAAGGGAAAATAGGGTGGTTTTGAAAGTGTACATCATGTGGAAGGAAATGCTGACTGTTGGGGCTGCAGACCCAACTATTTTAACTTTTCATTTTTTCCAGCAACTCCCAAGCATCTGTCTAAAAACACACCATGTTATTTCCAGAGGTTAACTCATCTGTCTTTGTTACTAAGTATTTGTTAATTATAATGACCACTATATCCTTAGTGGAAACAGCAGAGTACAGTCTACCCAGACAGATTTTCTTCCAGATTTATTTAAATGAAAATCTTTTGTTTTAAAAAGGAAATCTGCTCAGTGCAGGTATTTCCTTCTAAAGTTTCACATATTTTTTCCCTCAAATCAAAGGACTTTTAAACATGAAACATATGAGCCACACTTAATGGTGATGTCAAGGTGGCAGTAGAGATCCAGAGACAGTTAGATTTAAATGAGAATTTAGATTTGAAGCATACTTGGGGCTACAGTTAATTGTGAAAAATATTTATAAATTAAAGCAGTAGCAATATTCTAAAGTTTGGTTGTATGAACCTCACGTGGAGGTCATTGGAGGGAGTGTGGAAAGTGATCTGTCTTTGGAAAAGATATTTCAGAAGAAACATGGAAGGACAAACCTGCTTAGGAAGGTAGGACAAGTCTCTGTGGGTTCTTCAGGCCCACTTGTTGGTTCACCACAGTTTAGTGCAAATGGTGGTTTTCAGTTAAAAGTTGAACTTGACAGCCTTGGAGGGTTTTTCCAGTTTTAATGATGCTGTGATCCAGAATGTTTACCTTTCTGGACACTGACATTTTACCGAACCATGACTACAAAACATGGGAATGTTCCAAAATTCACATGATTTCCATAAATGTGGAGACTTCCTCTTCTGAAGCTCTGGTTTTGAGTGAAGGCTTTGGAGATACTGTATAGAATTGTACAGAAACATCCAATCGATCTTGTGTCAAATCATCCCTCATTTGCATGGACTGATAACAGAATTTAGAACTCTTTCATTCCATACACACAATCACTAACTTCCTCAGTTAAAAAAAATAGTGTACTTAATCTTCCCAAGGGAAAAGAATATTAAAGCAAATAGACACTATTTTAACAGAAGGTGAATTATTTTCAACAAAATGTCTCACTAAAGGATAATATTCATGTCCTCATCTCATCTGCTGCCCATTAGGTGCACTCTATTAAAGTGGAATGAACAACAATGTACAAAAGTGCACTGATTCCTTTTCTCAGTTAAATTATACCAGTTTTATGGCTTTTTCTATTACACAGTCAAAAGGGAACACTGAAATTGCTGCTCACTACTATTACAGGCATGTCTTTAGATACCTCTTGAGAATTTTGTGCTGATTCTCCATCTTATTAAACCTGAAGGACAGACCTGTGTGTAGGCATGTGTCTTTTCCTCACTGGTAGACCCAGTTCACGCTTTCCTATTACCTAATGGACATCTGGGTGACTCTTGATGTCAGATTTAATTTTAGTCAAAGTGGTTGGAGCTGATTCAATAGGTGAAACCCACTCTGCAGGCTAAGCTCAGCCTAAATTTTAAAGTACACTGTTAGGAGATGTAGCAACCACGGCCTTCAACTGTCGGTCATCAATCAACCTGGTGACTGAGGACCAGCTAAGGATGACTCTGCCCTATCTGCACCCAGCCTGAGATATCTGTATAGTTTAGACACAAGAAACCCAAACAAACAAACAAACCAAACCAAACATATAAAACCAAAATAAGTATGAAGAAATGTGCAAAAAAATTGTGTCTCATGGGAAAAGCACAGACGTGCAGGCAGTACTATCTGTACAAGCAGCAGAAGAACAGTCGGTTTGTACATTTTAGTTCATGTGAATCAGAGAGGAAAAGTCAGCTTAAGTTGTCCAACCCAAGCAGAGGCAACCCAAAACATTTTGGATATTGTGGACTGTGCTGTATCTTGTGGAGCATGTTTTCCAGGGACTACATTGAGAGAAATGAGTGGGAGAAAGCAAAAGAGGGCGTGAAGTGTAACAACTTTGAGGTCTAGCACTACATTCAGAGGAAGTCTCAAATGCTTATCAAAACTGCCTTGAAATATTTATTTTGATTTCGGTTGTGGTTGCTTCTTACAACTCATGGTTCTCTCTGAAAAAATTTAGAAATCAGCAATCATACCAAGGCTGCTGAATTTTCAATGTAAGGAAATAGTCTGAAACACTCCCCATATCAGGACTAACTCCTCATTTATTTTCCTATTTAAGAGAGCACTGCTCTGCATGCAAATGGGCTGATGCTTACAGCAGCGTTTCACTGATGGAATATCAACATATGTTATGAATACTGATGAAATTCATATTCTCTTATAATGTAGGACTGCATTTTTCCAATCCCATTGTTAGATGCCTCCAATTCCAGCACAGGACTAGCATATATGCCTTTTCTGCCATTCGTTACAGTCTTTCCCTCTCCTAATACCTTCAATTATATTCAGCCTGTTTCAAAATGGAATCCCAATATTTTCAGGCTCATTTTAAAGGGCATTTTAATAATGCCCAGGTTGTGTATAGAACTGTTAAAGATAAAAACAAAGAAAATGAGATTTTAGATAAGATTATCATATTTCAAAGACTCTCAGGAGATTGGGATGCTGAATTACCCTTAGTTACAATGCAAATTGAACATCCAAATTCCTTCTGTGAGACCAAAAAAATTTTACTCATGTACAAAAGAAAACCACTTGAAATTAAAGATGACCTGCTTCATTATCTACAGTATCTTTTGTATCTTGGCATTCTGAGATATTTCCAAACCTTTTATCACCAGTGCATCAGCAAATATATTTTCTCTGCAGCTCCTGAAGCACAACAAATGGCAGTTAAAAAACCCTTTGACACTCAAATAGGAATAATTTGAATTTCTGGGTGTGTTGAACTACAAAATTACCTAAGCATATTATTTGCTGTTCAATTTATTTAATTTTTATGATCAAAAGGCATTTGATGTGGCAATATTTCAGTTTACATTGTAATGGCACCTGAATAAATCTACACTAAAATTAGTTTTCTGGTATATTCAGACATTTTTAGATTCAGCAGAATTGTACTGAAACTGAACCATATTCTAGTTTTCAAATTGTTTTAATATTGCAAATCAACTATTTTTTCAAAGGTTCTGAAAGAAATGGAATTAAATCAAATTTGCAGTGAATGAAAAATGGATTATATTGCTCTTGATTTGAAGTTGACATTTCCAGCAAGTCGCCCGTTTTTTCCTGTATGTCCCTCATATCACCTTCTGAAGGTAAGCCCACAAATATTATTACATCTTTGTGAGTGGAAACTCACCTCTCCTATCAGAGTTTTGGCTGTCTAATTCCAGGGCTGTAAGCCTGCTTTTTGACAAACCAACCAACTCCAGTTCGAGGTTTACCAAAACTGATGGCACTGCTGCCCTAAGTTCCCCAAGTTGGAACATTCCTTCCTCCCCTGCTAACAAGATTAGAGAGTAAGAAGCAGGCTGGGTTTCACACAAAGTGAGCAGTACTGGGGCTGGATACTGAGAAAGTGAATGAAAATACTGAAACTCAGGCACAAGCTCCTGAAATCACTCCGTTTTCCTCCGTGGTGTGAAGCAGGAGCTTCTCCCCTGCACAGCTCAAGGTCTGGGAGGAAGGAATAAGGGATGATTAAAACCTCAAACATGTTCCAGCCCGGTTCCCTCATCTGCAAAAGAGCTGTGGGAACTGCAGCCAGGCCACAGTGCAGCCACTTTGCAGCTTTCCCAATTACCAAGATCTTTTTCAATTTTTACGGTTTTTTAAAAAGTTTGAATATAAAGGTTTTGATTTTTTAATTTTTTTTAATTTATCTACCATTTTAGCAGTACCTGCACCTTAACATGCACACACAAAGAGAAGTATCCCAAGCTTTTAGTTAGCAGATGTCCCTCTGCTAAGGACAGAACACTTCAATTTTCCATAAACCCAGTCTGTGTGTTTCCGAGTGGAGATAAGTACATTAAATGTCAGGCTTCCTCTTTCCTCCCACTCACAGAAAATCTCTTTCTCCCTTTTTACTATCTATTATCCCCATTATGACCTTTTATTATACAAAGGTTCTTGAGGATTATTTTTTTTTTATTCTATACCCACATGACCAGCTGTAGAAAGAATATTTTCATGATCTCTCAATAGGACGTGTGGGTGCTATAAAAATAAATGTTCTATGGTTATGAGGAAGTTCAAATTATTGTTGGCTTTTTAGATAATTTTTTTGAACAATTTTATTAGTATCATCTCTAGTTCTAGCACTAAGTTGAAAGCTATTCCTACGGTGCATATGCAAAGCCTCATCAATTTTGCAGTATGGCTATGCAAATATTCTCCCTTCAAGCACCTTAATGAATAATTAATATTGTGCTTAGAGATCTAGCTGAAAGCACCAATCAGAGGGTCCAAATAAATTGGACTGGTATTGAAGAAATTGTTCCCCATGCTCATCAGAAAGATTACTGTTTCTTTTAGAGAATAGCTTTAACAATATGAAATAAAGCCCTTTTGGAATAACCTGCTGATATCTGCATGAATAATCAGAGCAGCTATAAGTTATCTGTCATAGTGCTGGCTGGTGTTCAAAGACATCTGCTGGAAAGGTATTGTTTTGTAATGACAGAAATCAAACTGATTTGGGGAAAGTAACAATCTCTTTTTGTCTTACTTTTCCTTCATCTTTGAAATAGATACTTCCAGCACATCAGTTTGAAATTAAAAACAAGTGACAAAAGCCATTATTTTACTGCAGGAAGGACAGAAGGTAACCTGTCAGAAGTTGTCTTATATCAAAATAACTTTGGATTTGCCTAAAGAATATAAGCTCTGTTTATGCCCTTCAACAACTTGGGTTTCTGCATTGCTCATGAATTACTTTATAAAACTGACACATGTCGGGCATCCTGGTACTGTGGCTGTTTCCATGCTAAACACAGCCCTGGCTGGAAAAGGAAGCAATGAGAGGGCATATTGGAAGGGAGAACTGAGACTAAAATACACCAAAGGCATTTTTTCTTTGCTTAACAATGACTACCAGATACAATTACCCACACTGAGGAGTAACTCACTCCTGCCTAAAGACAATGAAACCTTTATACAACGTCTTATTTTCAAAAAAAATACTGAAACCAATATTACAGAATTTCAGATAAAATCTGTCATTACGAGTCTGTGGCAATTTTCTAAGTTTGTGTGTGCAATTAATTGTAGAACATTTCAAAATGAAAAAAGAGCATTTATCACTCACTGATTAAAGGTGGGGTTCTTTTATTCTTGTGGAAGGTGATCAGTGAAAAAATGTCAGGCTTTACATCTTCCCTCCCCAATGTAAAAGGTCACCAGCTTGAAAAAATGTTTAATACTTCATTTCATGCTGTATACAAGCCTGTTGCCTTCAGAAATTGGCACTTTTCTGGTCACTGTGTGCCACCATTTTTTGGGACACTAGGAAAGCCAGATTCAGATCCCATGTACTTGCTTTCTAAGTTTCCAGTGTAGGAAAGTTCTCTGTTCAGAAGAGGTGTTAAAATAATACTCAAAGCATTTTAGAGCATCTGGGAGCATAGAGATGATGCCCTTTCTGAGAAACGCTAGAAATATTTAAGGAAATCAAGCTGAGATCCGTTTATGCAGATGGACATCTGCATCCATGAAGCTGCTCCCAACCCATGGGAGTCTCAGCCCACTGCATTGGGCTTAGAGACACGACAGCACTTGAGTAGAATTACCAAAGTCACGCTGGAGTGAGACCTTACATCTGTCATGGATTGCTCATGATTCAGCACAAGTGTAACTGCATCATTTGGGCTTTCCCAGCAGCAGAAACAAGGAGCTGCTCTTCTATCTTAGCTGGCTGTTTGCACAACACTTTCAACTCAGGCGCCAAAATAGAGGGTAAAAAAAACCACAACAGAAGTAAAACTTAAACTGGCACTTTTAAAGTATAGAATAATTACTTTTCCCCACCTTGGTTTGCTTTTCTATAACCCCTGCAAGACCAACAGATTAGTGTGTCAGATGATGGATGGCCACTCCTGACTGTCTGTATTTACTGCACCACATCCCCATCACACCAGCTGTACTTGTAAACTGCTCTTTTCTATTGGGGGAAAAAACTTCCATCCCCCAACTGAAAAACTGAGCCAGCTTATGAGGCAGTTTGTTTGTTTCTATACATAAGGGGACTGAATAATCCCTGAATAATTTTTAAGACATATATATATGGTATTTAACTTTCTTTTATTATGTTCTTTCTGACTATTCTACAATTCTGTCTGTATAAGTTATTAAGAAAGGACCCAAGGCTATTAGAGCACCTGTGAGAACACGAGAGAATTATAAAAGCATACATAAAGTTTAAAGGCAGTTGACTGCATTGGAATCACCAAAGTTCTCACAAGTGTCTAGTGACACAATATCAGGCAGAGTTTACATCTAAAGTGACACTTGGTCTCAAATCAAAGTTTTCAGAGTATTTAGGAGGCAGGAAGATATCAGATAAAAGAATTAAGAGCATGACTTAGCTTACTGGAAATTACAGATAAATGCAAAACTGTAGATCATATATAAATTGGCTAGACATTAAAAAAAATGAAAAACTAAAAGCAGATTTAACTTTGCCTGTTAGCAACTCCCTGGTAATACACCTAACACAGAAATTTAGATTATAAGCAAAAAGTTAGAAACAATAAGAACATTTAACCTTCTTTTACACCTAATGTCAAAGGGAGCTACTGGCAAGAATGAACTGCAAGATAGCAAAAAAAATTAATATCAGGAAGAATAGCCCTGATTTTGACTGTTTTCAATGGTTATTGCCATGCTTAGAGTTCACTGAATCATTTTGGTGCTTTCTAGTCCTAATGAAACTTCAGAAACAATTCACAAGTGTCAATTTAGTTTATAAAATGTAAAACAACTTTGATTTATGCATTCTCATCCATAATCATCACTGAAAAATGTAAATATTTTGTTGATGGCTGTCTATGCTGTTGATCAGATGAGACACTGAAAATGACATCTTATTTTCACTGTCAGATCAACATATCCTGGCAAGAGAAGCAAATAAATTGTTTTCACCTCAATGAAGTGTGACAAGAAAAACACAAAGGGGAACAAAAGTATACAGGCATTGGCTTTATGAAATAACTATGAAATAAATTTTTTAAGGCTAAGATATCATGTCTGAGGAACCATACCAAGAAGATTTATATGGGACTAATACACTACACTGATACAAGACTAAAATATCATTCCAGGTTGAAAAGCAAAATTGCAGCCACTTCACAGTACAAGAGGTAGCAGGGGCACCCCTGCCTAACTCTGGGGCTTTCATCCAAGAGGACATGTAAATACATCTGGTGGAGCTTCTTGAGGAAAAGCAGAACTGCTTAACACTAACACGTCCAGTAACAGAGCAACACTTGCTCCTGACAAGTAATCAAAGCCAGGCAAGCTGAAAGCCTCTTGCTCAATTTCATTCTCAGGTACACCTTCCCCTTTCACAACTCAGCCTCCATGCAAATAAACATGGCTTTAGCAAAAAGGAGTGAAGTCAAATTTAGTGAAACACAAAGTAAAAATTTTTGCTTTGACCAAAAATGAAAAGTCCAGTTTACTTACTATGGGAGCTTTTTAAAATCCATTTTTTTTCACTCCCCACTCCCTTTAATTCAGGTCATAATACAGAAGAAATAGATCAAATCAAGTCATTCTGAAAATGTCCAATGAGTTTTGCAAAATAACAGAAGGTAAGAATTTTTTAACACAACAAAAAAATCCCCAAAGTCCTCTTTTTGTCAAGCATGGAGGATCTCTTGCCCAGGCACCATGGCTCTGTTAAACAGCCTGTTCCCACAAATGGTGCCTGTAGTACCACGGCAGGACTGCACACAGATGTCCCAGTGCTGCCACTGCTCCAGCCCCAGCAGCCCCAGCCCCAGCAGCCCCAGCCCCAGCAGCCCCAGCCCCAGCGCTCAGACCCACACTGCCCATCCCAGTGCCCTCCCTTGGTGCCCTCCCCTTGTGCAGCTCCCACTCTCATTTTGCAGCCCCCGCAGTGAGGAGCTGCTCAGTTGCCTCTCACACTCTTACCCAATCTGGTTTGACTCCAAGGCTTACACAGGGCTCTGTACATCTCCCTGCACAGGCAAGAGAGCTGCCTGAATCCATGATCTTCTTTTAAGTGTATGCACTGTTGGCACAAAGTCCCCTCAGATGATCCCCTGTTAAATGGCCTCCAGCACCTCACCCTACTCCTCTGCTCGCAGGTACATTTTCCTTAGGAAGCACACAGAACATCAGCTTCCCCTGGAAACTCTAGGAAGGAGTCTCAAGCCTCAACTGGGTAAATAAAGTCACATGTGGCTAAGGCCAGTGAACTCTGCAGCTGTGAAAAACATTGTGTGACAGATGCTATTCTGAAAGAAAGCAAAGAGATTTTTCTTCTTTTTTTATTGGCCAATTATGCTGGCTTTGAACTCTTTGGTGAAAATGCTTTATCTTTGCTTATCCTATCACAGAAATTTATTTAGTTATTTCAAAATCAATTTATTCATAACAAGCCACCAGGAGCTGAAAATGCAGCCCTGACCTCCAGTGTAACCCTGGAGGTATGAATGAGATCCTAAGAGATTATGTCAGTGCACTGCCTTTTGAAAGTAAACAAAAAGCAATACATCTTAGGGAAGAAAAAATGAAATAAAAATCTAAAGCTCAGAAGCACTAGAAAACTACATCTCCAAGCTCCTGGTGGGAATTGTTTGTTAAGAGTTCCTGTCTAGATAATATCTTGCTTCATTGAAATGTCTCTACCTGTACATGCCAAATGTGTGTGTGAAACATTCTGAATAGCAAAGATCTTAATTTTGGATGACACTCATCATCACACTGTTCTTCTGCACAGAATGTGCAGCATCTTCTGGAAGAGCAGCTTAACAACAGCAATGCAATTACAAATTTCAGTGCAATGGAACTAAGGTTCTTTTGCATACAATTATTTACTTTTTAATGTGTTTTTTTCCTTTCCTTCCTCTGCAGACATAGATCACATTCTACTTATTTTCTGCAAAGGGTTCATTATACTGTGCTTAATAACTCAGAGAACCTGTCATTTTAGTAGCAAACATCTCTAATTCTTAAGCACAGGAAAAATGAATAAATGCATTTACCACTACAAGCATTCCTGCAAAAAAAGTGAAAATGCAAAAGCACTGGCCTGCACCTGAATGTATTTTTCCTTCCTCTCTCCCATTGTGCCTTTGCTCTCTACACAACACAGAAGAGGCAGGAACCACTGCTGGATTTAAAACACTCACGTTTCCTAGCTCAGGGGGTACAAATCTGCACACTGGAGTCAAAACTGGTTTTATCACTTGCACTACAAAACACACAGAGAAAATTATCTCAGTCCACCACAGCAGCACAAGAGCTTTCAGAGACACATACACTTATTAGCTTAGGTCCAGGAAAGTAATTCTTAAAGCCACCTTATGTCTACACAATAAATTTGATTTTAAAAGACAAATGGATGCAGCATGCAGTTAATTTTTCCTAAAAAGAAAAAGAAATTAAAAAATAAATTTTTCCCTCTAAAATTAATTTTTTCTGATCACCTTTGTCAACAAAGTCTTCAGAGGTCATCATAAATCAAGCTGGGACTCCCAGGCAAGAAGGAATGTGAAGAGCCTGAGTTCTAAAATTTTAAACCCACAGTTCCCACTCTCCCAAAGAATGTTTCTGCCCCTGGTCCAGACTACTCTGGAAACTTAACTCCTAATTTTTCACATGAAACTTTCTCACTAAGAACATTTTCAAAAAGCCTTGAGGAAGAAAAACAGTGCTACACAGGAAATACTATGAATCTCAAGATTTTCTTAGTGCATATCACAATAATTGCTATTTAGGATGCAGTTGATATTGTGTAATATTATTTTTCAAGAGAAGGTGCAAGTTGAACGGCTAGAGGGGAAAACCCCCCAGGGTTACTTTTAATGTCAATTCTATAGAGATATCTTTTTTATCTTCACCCTTCTTTTTCCACATAGAACAAAGTTCCTGCTCTTTTGCAGTTCTTCCCATCTTGTCATGATCTTTCAACCATTTTTAACAAATACTCCCCAAAACCCAACAGAACAGGATTAAAGGATCCTGTCTAGCTGTTCAGCCAAGGGCACCTTCTACATCCAAATGTGCTTCTGTGGAGACATTGCTATCTAATTCCTATGCCTTCAAAAGTGCAATGGGAGAGACAGAGAATGGCCAGGATTCTCTCTGAGGTTGATTCCACGAGATCTGGCCTGTCCATGGCCTCATCCAAGGTGGATTACTGTGCCATATTCAGAGGGCTGTCCCTCTATCATGCTGTACTGTGCTTTTTTAAGGCCAGTTCAGGGTACCTCTCATCAACTCACAACAGCTCCTCCTTAGCTGGTGGAAAGTGAAGAGGACAACATTCAGCATTTCCCATGTTTGGAAGCCACATGAAATGATCACAAAAGTTATGTTTGCTGCAAAAACCAATGATGTTTTATGAACTCTTTGTACCTTCACACGCTGTGTCTCCTACCTTTGCTTTTATTTCTCCCAGCTGTGTCCCTGGTGGTTTTGCAGATGAGTGCATGGGCAGATGCAGTGGAAGTTCACACTATAAACATGCAGCAAAGGACAACCCATGAGTATGCAGTGCTTCAGTAACCAGGACCTGCAGAGATGTCAAAGACATGTTATTCCCCATTTGGCAATATGCTTGGATTGCTAATTAATGCAAACAGCTTGTTGTCTACAGTAATACACAATTACTTCTCAGTGACCAAATGGCTCACAACAATTTCAACAAGCAGTTTAGAGCCAAAAGCATTCCATAAATAAGGCACTGACACTAAGCTTGTATACTTTTATTTAAAGATACAATATTACAGCCATCTGGAAACCATTTATTTAATAACATCCAGCAACATAGGGCTTGCCACCTGGAAAATTATTGTCAAAATAGGTAGCCAAAGGCATGAGTGGATCCAGCAGTCAGGACTAGGGAGGAAGAAAGAGACTGTGACTGGCTTGTAATGAATGGCTTCTTTTTTGCACCACTCAATTTTGAAAAAAAAGACAAATTTCTGTGGAAGACCATGACAGAACAAATCCAAACACCAGGAAGTTATTCTATTGTTACAGGAAGGAACAGAGCTCTTCTTTCCACCTTTCTTGAAGAAAGCAGAAGAGTCTTTCCTAAGACTGTGTGTCAAAGCAAATGTGCTTCCATAGTGGCACAGTTCAAGCACATCCCTTGCACAACACAGTGAAAAACTCCAGCAATTTCTATCCTTCCACGTTCCATTTGTGAGCGAGGCAATTTGAGATGCTGCTGACATGCAGGAATCCAATTCTGAATCCCTAACCCAAATAATGTCATGGATATTTTCAAAGATGTAGCTACCTGCAATGGTTTAAAACATAAACAGGATGTACAAACACTGATTTTCAGGGCTCAGTCATGCCCAAATCTGTATTACAGACAGAGATGTAGCTTAAAAGTACTGCTTGTCAAAGAGGGAGATGACAACACTGCATCCTACAAAGGAGCCAATCTTCTAGTCCTATCCTGACTCCTTACCTGCTTCTCTCTACAGCCATAAGTGCTTGCTCTATTTCCCATTAGCAACCCAAGTCTGAGGATCAGTTTTCACCTGTTACTGATGCTTTCATCAATATCTCCCTTCCACTGCAAGTACTACATTTCCAGTCACCTTGTCAGTGGAGGTTTTTTCCTACTCTACCCACCACTCTTTTGTTAAAAGCATTATTCCTTCCCTCGCTGTGTCTCATTTAAACATTCAAACTGACAGTCTATTAGGTGTTCTGGTGGCAGCTTCTTAAGAGATTGAGGCCTTTTGTGTGTCAGCCCCTTGACACACAATCTACATTTAGCAGGGAGGTGGCAGACACAAAGAATATCTTTTAAATTAGAGAGCAAGGCAGAGATTTGCAGAGAGTAAGTGAAACTGTTCTGAAAACATGGCTTCTTTGGAAATGGGGTTGCAGGGTAGGGCAGCTATTTTTGAATTGCCCATGCAGTCACCATATCAGGTAGTTCAAGAGGTGACACATCTAAAGCAGGTGTGGAAGAGTTTTAAATTTAATGGTCCTTCTCATATCTGAAGACAAGAACATTGTGATGGGAGCCCCTGGCATTTCCCATTGCTGCCAGTGCTGCTGCTGCTGCAGGTGGCAGAAATCAGAAGCATCCCTGAAGTTATCAAAAACTGGATGAGAAAAAGTGGGAATAGTATGAAATTGAGTCCTAGTTTGATAATGTGCCTTGTTCACACACCCGTTTCTTCAGGTAACAGACACAGGGCAGATGGAGACACTACTGAAGGAGTTTTCACTCACTCATATTAACAGTACATAATGACACAAACTCTCAGAACAAGAATAATGATGCCAGCATCTCCATAAAACCTATTCTTCTTGAGGTCAATAATTTCTTGAACTTTCCAGATTTATTATCATTGGTATTAATACCTTTTGACACCATCCAAACATACCTATTTTTCTTTAGCCAAATATTATCAAAAATTCATCCTTCAGTCATTTCTTTTAATAGCTTTGAGCACCTAAATAAAGCAATAACGAAAGTAATTTAAATGTATTTTTTACCTAGCCCAGATGTCACATATCTGCATGAAGCTCAGATGCTGGAAGTGATGTATGAAATCCATAGTTTCACACGTGTAACAGATGACACAGAAGCCAACCTCTCCCTCTACAGGAAGAAAAAGCACTGATTAAAATAAAATATTTAAAAAATACAAACAAAAAGGACTCAAGTCCAAAGTTCAATCTATTTTAGTCTCAGAATATTACTGGAAAATCAGGTGTTAATGATTCTATCTCAGAATGTAAATGATATTTTGCAACTTGCAGTGGAACTCGTGTTAATATTTACTATTGTTAGTGGCTAATCTGGAGAAACAGATTCTTACAAAATAAATCACAGAGAAAAGCCTGTCACTTTCATTCAGTAGGTACAAAGAAGGAAATCATGCACTTGAGCTTGACCCTCACCTTCCCTTCACCCCCTCCTTTCCCCCCCACCCTTTACTGGGAGTGGAGATCACTGAGGGATTCAGGGCAGAAATCTTCTGCTTTCCTCCCTTCCTCTCTCTTTGGATTTTGCCTTCTACATTCTTTCCTCATGTGCTGAATGGCTCTTCTGCTGTTAAAGGCATTTTTTTTTCTACTGCTGAAGATGCATACTGACAGCTTTCCTCTTGTCTAAAATAAGTTATTCTGTCTCCTCTTCCGGGTAACTGTAAGGTGCACACACACAAATATCTATTTATCTTCACTGAATTTGCTGCCATTTAAGTAGCACTGCAGTTATTTTTTGCTTAACAAAAAAAAATTCACTTCTAATTTTATATGGGCCGTTAGTAGTCCCAAAATTCATCTTGATACTACATACTGAAATGGATTTGTTTTTTCTATGATTTCTCAAGAAGTATCAAAGTCTCACACCAACATAAAACCATAGATCAACATCAACTTTAATATACATCTGCAGTTAAGGATAATCCAAAAGGGATTCAGAACAAATCAAGAGTTTAAAATCAAACTCAACTGATTTAAAGAGTTGAGCTTTGATGATCCTTGTGGGTCCCCTCCAATTCATGATATTTTATGAATATATTCCAGCTCCTTCATTTATCTGATCCCACAAACCATTCTTTTTATTGAAAGGTTCTACACATTCCTACAGAAGTTGTTCATACCTGTGGCTGCCAACAACATAAGACATAGTTAGCAGCTACAGCCCATTTTATAAATTTATAATTTCACTGCTTCTACCCCATTCTTCTTGCCTCTTTATTAAATTCTCTGCCATTTTGAGTGCCATGTCTTCAACCTCCAATCAAAACACGCCCAAAAAATGTGCTGAATTTGTTCAATTCCTTCACATATATATCAAAAAACACTGAGTAAAGGGAATCTCTCCCCTTAATTCTGCACTACTGGCAAATGAAGGGATATTACACACTCAAGAAACACTTGACAATTTGAACTACGAGCCACAGCTATGTTATATTAATGATCTTAATAGGCAGTTTAATTTCTTTCAATACAGACTTTCCCCCTAAATACTTCCCTTTCTTGATGCTTTTAATAACCAGTCATATATTATAATATCCCTACTTTCTGCTGAGCATGCCATTCCTTGTTACTCTCATGTGGAATGGGTGAAAATTATGAAAAATAATTTATTATTAGATAAAATTAATTGTGTAACCAGCATTAAATAAGTTATTCCAGGATAATTTTTTAGCTCCTTTTCTGGCTCTGTATTTTATTATAATTTAGTCTGTTTCAGAAAAGAAGAATCACTGCTATCAGGAAACAATCAAAAACAGATGGCAAAATCTGTTTTGAACAAATGTGTGGGTTCTACCTACCTCTTCTTAGATTCATTCATTTCAATAGTTAATATTAAAGTAGAGGCTGAAAGCATTACAGCTTCTTATCTTTAAATCTGCAAGGATTGACATAAAGGCTTTAAAAATTTTAGCTCCATTGCTGTGTTGAGAAAAAGGTGTTTTACCACTTATAGTCATGTACATTAAAAAAAGCCCACACTACTTAAATTCCAGTATCCTGCACACTTCATCAAAAAAGTCAGCACTGTACATTTTTCTGCTAGAAAGTGGCTGCGTTAATAGCTCCAGCCAATACTGAAAACTCTGAGATCAGTAGTCAACAGACAACATAAAATGAGATAGTACAATTTTAAAGACTTTCAGTAAAACCAAATTATTCCAAAAAGCCTTGAATTATTTTCCAGAGAGATATGCTACTAAAAACAGGCCTAAAGCTCTTTCCACAGCCAAAAGCCAAGACTTGCATTATGCAACACCTTAGTTATCTATAATGTGTATCATGCTGAGCCATTCATCCAGGAATATCCTTTGCCTCCTTTAGGGGAAGAGGTAATTTAACCTCAGTACTAGCTCATTTCTCCCAAGATTGCCAGTCTTGTGAGAAATTACAAGATTAGCTTTACGATGAGAACAAATGTGCATTAGACAGTGAAATTTAACCCTACCTTCACCCTAGGGCTGATATACAACATGGAAGGAACAGTTTTTCTCCTAACCTATTGCAGTTTGATAAGGTGAAGCATCTTAGTCGCTATTAAATGGTAAAATGTAAGTATTTCACATTCAGTAGTGGAAGCTTAAATACCTTATTGACAATCTTTTATTCCCTTAATATACTATTTCATTATAATGGTCAAAATCATTATGCAGAAATGCAGGAATACACTCCAGGAGTCAACCTGAGTAATTCAATATCCTTCACTACCAATATATTATTTCCAATCTCATCTAATATTGTATCTCTCTCTAAATTGTCTTTGGAGACCATAATTGTTCATTCATTTGGTGAGAACAAAGCAGTCTCACACACAAAAGCCTTAGAACAGATACACATCATTGTACAGTTAGAATTTCTAAGTGCTCTTAAGATCAATCCATGCAGTGAGGCAGTATTTCCCAAGTGCTGACCAGAGCCAACAACGTGAGCCCAACATGAACGGGTTTGTGCCGTCATTGATGCACAGTTCTGGGTGAGCCAAGTCCCTGAAGCTGCTTTGGTGTTTGGTGCTCTGTTAGAGCTTTGATGATGGTTACAAACAACTGCCTGGCTCTGACTGCCCAGCAAGGACATTTGTTGGCTGGGCAAGGGACACCAGGAATGAAAGACTTTTCCTTCAAGGACTGAATAAAGCTCCCTCTGCACAATTTTGGCCTCGTTCCCAGTGGTACCTGGAGGAGACACTGAAGTAACAGTTTGGGATCCCCACATATCCTGTGGGGCAGGGGGGAAATGACTCAAGTTCAAGTGTTTTTCTAACCCAGAAATTTCAGGGGTGAACAAGTTTAGAATTCCCACCCATGTCTACTTCAGACTTCAGTGCTTTACTTTCCATTGCACCTGAGCTGAGCAGCCTTTCACCCAAAAATTAAAGAATGCTTCAATATGAGAAACTGGCACTGAGTTCAGGTAAATGGGATGATCAAAATGAATGAATGAAATCAGAGAAACGGATTTATTCTCTGTTTGTTCAAGCTAAATGCAACTCAGTCTCAAGTCATTTGATGAGATTTGTTCAACGAGTGATTACATCCCATCTAATTAGAAATAAAACCCACAATATACCAAATTTAACTCATCATTTGAGCTGGGACAGCAGAGAAAAGGTAAGCAGCTCAAATGCCACATGAAACAATATTAGGAAAGTAATAAGGAGTTTAGAAGTCAGAGGGCATCTTTTCTGCATATAAATAAACAAAAGATTAAAAACGTGACATTTTTTCTGATTCACAGTATTATTCAACACTTGGAATTTGATTTTATTCTAGTTGAATATGAAATTGATTTTTCTGATTTTTTCTGAAACTTTTGTTCGTCTCATTTCATAAACCTACAGTTACTTGAATTTTTATTCTTGTCCTATTAATGGTTTCCATCCCATTGACAAAGAATATTCCTGGACTTTTTGGCCCTAAAGAAAACCCTGAGAAAACCATGCAGATTTCTAACAGAAAACAATCAGCATTGAGACAGAATCTCAATACCTCTCATACACTTTAAAAACATTGTTTTACTTAGATCAATTGGTGTTTGACAGCAAAAGCCTATTTTGTCCCAAAAATACCAATCAGAACTGGACCTAGAATTTGCTATACTTTCTTTGTATATCAGGTGTGTATTGTAAAACAGAAAACTCCCTAATTTGGCAGTGCTGTCATTAATGTCACTTTACAACACACATTATGCCAATATGGTGATAACAGTCAAAGGAGGAAAGAGCACTTTAAAAACAAGAAGGATCAGCTTTAGACAGGCAGACAGAACAAAGGAAGTCTGCCCAGCAGTCACCAATACACCAATAATCATTTTAATATGTACTGACTGTTTTAAGTTAAATATACTTGTCTACATCGCACCTGTCTTATTCAGTCTTGTACTTCTCTAAAATCACCTGCTTGCCACATCAGCCTCATGGCTGGTAACTTCTTATACACCAAAATAGATACTGAAAAATCCCTGTTTACCTCCATACCCCAAACATACAAATCTGGGGTTTTTTGGCTTCCCTTTTCCCACAGTGCTGACATCTGGAAACACTTCCTTTCCTCTTTTTCTCTTTTATTTGGCTAAGTTACTGAAGCACATTCTAATATCTCTTACTTAACTTCTTTTTCTCTGACCACCTCAATAACCATAGCAATCCCACATTGTTCCTTTATTCTGTCCAGATTCAAAAGATCAATTTCACTGACCACTATTATCATGTTTCATTGATGCTGACATCATCTAGTGGTGCAATATCAGAATTGATGGTCAGGGCTAACTAGGGTTATGGATGAACTATGAAAAATCTCACCAGAAGAACATTAGAACTAATATATGGAATTAAATTATTTCTTCAGTTTGTTTGGTCAGTTCAGAATCTATCATCATCATCTTCTAAGATCTGACACTTTTAAAATCAGAAGCTTCCTGAATGGGGAAGAGGGAGGAGGTGGTAGTGAAAAGTTGAACTGGTAACAATATGGTTTTATGTTCCTGATAGAATAGAAATCTGGCATGTTTTATTTCTTCCATTCACAGCCAAATAAAACTTATCAAAATGCCTCAGTAATAATAAATTTTAAAAACTAAGATAACCACAAAAATTTCCAGAAAATAATTCCTCTCCCCCAAACAATAAAATACTCACAAAAATAATTATTCCACACTTGCCACCCATTTTAGAAAGCAAGAGATCTCCTTTTGCACCAACTGTACATTGGACTCAAGCTACTGAGGGTAAAATGACCAGGACTGACACTACAGCTATGAAATGATGGTGCTCTCATTCTGTCTGGAATTTGGAAGAAACTACAGCAACTACATGGCTCCCTTCTCAAAACAATCTTGTTTGGACATATCTAGTTCCATTTTAATTTTAATCTTTTTTTAATCATCCTTTCCACAGGGATGTGCTTAAAAGACCTCAATTCACATGTGACTTTGCAAAAAACTGTGTTATGACTGACATTTTCAGATTTGCTTTTGGCAGGACAGAACTTATTAAAACAAGCTAAAAAAATAATAAATTATTATTTAAAATAATGAAGAATTGAGCCATTCTGGATGAATTGCAAGTCTCTGACCAATTTATAAACAAATTCATACAGCACACCAGCTAAAACTTAGTTATGCTTACAATTTTGTCAGGCTTTCCTATTGTGTTCTTGCAACTAAAATATATTGTTTACACATCTATAGAGATTTTGTCCTTTCAGTTTCTTCTGTCTCAAAGCAAAATACTCCTTTTCCCCCTCCCTTTTCTGCCAATGGAGAATTGCATGTGAGATCTTTCCTTTTCTGTACAAGTCTGTGTGTAGAAAACTGACTGAATTTTGAGAACGAATTATCTTTCCTCATTAGTGAGAAGTGAAAGCTTCTATCCATGAACCTCTCACTATTTCAAGTGCACAGTAGGGGCTAATAATGAAATAATTAAGCACACAAACAAGCATTAAGTTAGTACCTAGTGCAGCAGCCATTCTTTCTCCCTAACTATTATATTTCCGAGTAGTCTTCAATCTTTCCTGTAAACAGCAGTGCAATATCTTGGCGGGGACAGCTTTTCTTTCTGAATGGAGGAACATTGGAAGATCAAGAGATTTTTTTTCACCAGTTCCTTAGTCTTAAAATAGCACACCTGGTATTGTTACATCAATAGAGGCTCATTCTACTGTCTCTTATTTTGATTTAAATTAACATGGAATAGTTGGCAATGCACATAAACCTCTGTAGTTTACAGAAGTGGCATCTAATCTAAAAATACCAACAGTACTGAGAACTAAGTACAGCTCTATCTTTACTTCTCATTACTATGCTTAAAGCCCAGAGTTTTAATAGCATCTCAGGTGTCAGGAACAAGGCACTGGACATATACCATGCAAGTTAAGAATGGATAGACAGCTCCAGTACTACACAACTGTGCTTCAATCAGTCTAAGTTATATACCTAATGCACAATCTTGGAAAATATTACATGTTTAGCAATAAACACCAACTTCCATTAAGAGGGTTATTGTATTTTCCATCTCTGCAGCTACTGCTTGATTCAGCCAGGGAAATAAAACTAGATGTATGAGAGGATTGCCTTTCTTTGGTTGCACACATAATTAAATACAAAAAAACCAAAAAAAAACACAAAGAAGTATAATAATTTTAAAGTCACTTTCAACAATTTTTTCCTGATGTGCAACAATCTGCTCTCACTAGAGAGTAATGCTTTGGCATTCCAGAAGCAAATAGCAGACGAGCAGTCAGGAATCAGAATTTCTCATTGTTAGTTTAACAGCTTGGAAACTGGAGGGTGATCCCAGACAGCTACAAGAAGCATCTCACTTTTCTACAGCCCCTCAGAGCCCAACAAGTTTGAAGCTGTTGGAAGATACACAGCTCCAGGGACATCACAAGTAATCTTCTCCTGTGAGAATCTTCACTGAATGGCAGCACTTATGATACAAGTGGCACTTTGCAGGCATAAGGCTTGCCAGAACAGACTTATATGAGCATCTCTAGCCTTGCAAGAGGTTATCAAAACCTTTAGAGAAAGAGCATTAGAGGAAAACTGGGGAGCACACAAGATTTCATTGAGAAGTTCCTGTGCAAAAGGAGGAAAGACTTTAAAGTGGCTTTATTTTATTTTATTTTTATTTCCTAAGAAATAAAGAGAGAGAGAGAAAATAAACAGCAGAAATGCATTTCTAGTCAAGTAGGAGATATACAAAAGTCACACTATTTTTAAATGCAAACAAAACAGGAGCTGCAGGGAAACACATCTGGAGTCTCTGTTGATGGACAGCAAAGCTTTCATATGACTGCAATTATTACTTCTTTTCTGCAAAATCTCCCTCACTGCTGGGACAATCACTGTTCTTTTAGACACAGCAGCACAGAAGGAGATTCTGAAAGATCTCCTAAAGAACAAAGGAAAACATGGAATTGGGGAACTCATGCAGAAAACATTCTCTTAAGAGTAATGGCTTATCTTTACAGACCACTAGAAATACTGAATAATCACAAAAGACATTAACAAGTTCCTGTGGACTCCTGAACGCCATGTGAGTCAGATTCACTCCTGCAGCACAGGGGTGTGCAAAAGTACATACAAGGAGGAATTATCACAGTGAACAGCACCACTTCCATCACACTCCCTCAGGGCTTCAGCTTTCAGTGGATAACAAAGGCTCCATCACAAACTTGCTGGCAAACACTAACTTGTGGAGGTGAGGAATCAATAAATTCTGCAGCTTCCCAGGCTAAACTCTGCCTCCAGCCCCTGGATGGATGCATCTCCAACTCCTGCCAGCTGCTGCTGCTAATGTTCACCATCATCTGAGACTACACCCTCCACAACCTCTCCTACTTGCTGCATATCCTACATTTCCCTGCACTGCCCAACTCACAGCAGGGTGACATTTCAGATTGCACAGGGGACCCATCCAGTGCTTCTCCAGAGGTTACAACCCATAATTCAACAATCTTTGATTCAAAGTCACAGCAACACACAGGTCAGAATCATACCTAACTCATGTGTTCTGCATAATGAACACACCAGGCATGTGGCTGGTGAGCCATCTCTGCTACCTTGGAATTTACAGCAGTTTTGGATGAGTTTTCCACATGCAAGCTGGAAAGCTATGCTTAGAACACAATTAATTTTATTTTCTGGATTATATTAGACATAGAAATCCATATTTAGTAAAATGTCATATCTGCAGAGCCACACAACAGGCCAGAGGTCCAACAGTACTAGTGAACATTAGAAGTTTCCAAAAAACTTCTACTGAACATCCCAACATAACAGTCCTTGCTTTACCATCCCTGCTGAGCTTCCCTGTCAGATGAGGTGGTGTTTGGATACTGAATGAGACTTTTAATGTTACTGATTTTCATCTTCACCCAACAAATACAGTTTGGGTGATTTGTGATTTTTTTTTCTTTTTTGGTTGGTTCTTTGGTTGTTGTTGGGTTGGTTTTAGTTCTTAAATATAGAATCTTTTCTGCAGGTAAAGGTTAGTAGTACTGGTTAGTTTTAACAAAACACTAGATCCTTTATCTTGGATTCTCAGATTGAATCTCTACATTTACACTCTTATTTTCCACCTGTGGTCACTAAATTAAGCAAACTGATTTAAGGAAGTACAAAAGGTTGTCAGTCACTCATTATTTTGTGAAACCAGCTCACATACCCACTGAATATTGTGTGGCCATGCAAATCAAATGGCATCATTTCACATTCATATTTGGCTCACTTTAGTAAACCTTCGGCACCATGCACTCTTCCCCTTTAAACCATAACTCCATTTCATATTAAAGTTAACACTTCAAAACCAGTTTTCTAATTCAGTATGAACACTTCATAATTACATTTTTCTTAAAAGCTGTAATAAACTTTATTTAAGCAAGTGCTTCCCATTTTATTGCCAACCCCAAACATTGTTCATTTGCAAGCACAAAGTGTCCTCTTGACACGATAATGAAAGTGCATTCATACATGTCAGCTGGAGCAATTATGTACTCCAGATTTATACGCAACAAGTATCATTCAGTCTTTTCTGCTGACACTTTCAAACATGACATGCATATTAAAATTAACACCTACAGTGTGCATGTAGCTCACCTCAACTGCAGGTTTGCCAAATCCCCCAGAAATTTGGGCAGCAGTACAGAGAATAGGCAAAATTATTTTATAAACGGGCCAACTAATCCCATAATATATTCAGATGAATTTACTGTTGCTCAATTACCTCTGCAGTACCTAATGCAGGAAGAAACAAGGAAAGCCTCAGAAGAGAGCCCTGGGCTGTGTTAAGGTTTAAGAGCATCTCAAGCTGACTCACAGTGCCCTGGGCACACAGGGTGAGTCCCTGTCCCTTTCCCTGGAGCATTTCTCCATTCACCAAAGCCTCATGGCCCAGTCTCCAGCAGTGCTTGCAGCCCCACCAGAGCAGGCTTGGATGGGAACTGAGAGATGTATCTGGAAAGACAGATTAGATCCTACTGCCTGGAGCACAGAGATTGCTGGAATAATGTTGGCTTATTGAAAAGGGGGAAAAAAGGAATTACTTTAAATTGGGTTTTAAAGGACACTTCTTTTCTATATATCCCTCAAATGTATTCCACCCTCAGAATTTACAGGAGAAAATTTGGATTATTTGTTTCCTATTATTTTATTGGACTTTTCAGGTTTTTCTGTTTTTCCAATGCCTCCAGCTCTTGAGAGACCAATCAAAATCCGTGGAAAACCACTACTTTCTTGAGGAGCAAAGGGCCTGCCTAACTTCACAGAAAGCAAAAATCCACAAGCACAACCTGCTCTAAATGGAACTCCAAGCTGCAGCACCACATGCCCAGGGCCCCAATTTCCACCTGACGTTTGACTAATGCTGCCTGTGGTTTCCTGTTTTACAGGGCTGTTCTGAGGATCACCCATTGTCTACAAAGCATCCCATGAATGTGAAGTGAGATAAACAGGAGGATTGCTGGTGTTCTGTTCACTCTTGCACGTGCAATGACAGGTTAGGTGTGTGAGTTCTGCCAAAATACATTCATACAGGACAGAATCCAACAGCAGACAGCAGACCTTGGAACTGCCAATCTCTGCTTCATCCTGCCCATCCTCTAGACCCAAGCAAAACTAAATACCCTAATAAATCTCAGTGTCTTGCTTAAAATACCCAGAAAATGTCACCATGACATCACACTAGGGTGAAGCAAGAACGGGTTTATCCTACATTTCAAGGAACAAAGGGATTCTCTTTGTAACAGATCATGAGAGCTGACAAACTCAATCGTTACCAATTAAAGATCTGCAATAGTACATGGGGCTCGGGGAGTAAAACATATTATTGATACAGCACTTAGGGCTCAAAAGTGCTACAAAAAGAAACAAAGAAAAACTGAAATAATTTATACAGAATTGTGTTACCTGAAGAATAACCAGGTAAGTGAAAAAGATAAACCAAACCCTAATTGAACTATATGCCAGGGAAAACATAATGCACATTCAAGCAACAGGCTCAGACTACAGCCCTGCCACAGGCACTGGGTTCGAGTCATGACTGCTTCAGTTCTAACCACTCCTGCTTGGTGTTATGACCCTTAGTTTCACTAATTTTAACTATTTTTCTATTTTAGTCTACATTTCCATTGTCAGTGGAAGCAAACTTTGAAAATTGTAATTAGGATGGCAGGTGGAAAACAACAACAACAAAAAAAAACAAAACAAGAAAAACCCCAACAACCCACACTTAAAATGTAATGCTTAATTTCCTCTATGGGAACTCCAGAGGCACAAGTAATGGTTCATTGGAAACAAGTCATTATGCTAAACATCTAAGGACAGAAATAATCTAAGAAGCTCCTGACTTCTTATGAGCTTGTTTACAGCAGGCTTTGGCTTTGGAATAATTTATAAACTTTAGTGTTGTCTGCAATTACTTCAGTGAGAAAAAAGTTAGACCACACATGCACACATACACAACTATCCTGCATAAAATAATTGTGCACCTGTCAGGGAATATACTTCATCTTTCTGATTCTAGAGATTCTATTTTTTTTCAAGTATAACAGGGAGGAAGAACAGAATTGAGAGTGCAAAGCAGAATACAAAAAAAAAAAAATCTCCAGTTTTGTTGTATTTGCACATCTTTGGGTCAGACATTACCTATGAAATTTCACAGATTTGATAGAACCACCTTAGAACCATGGATGGTTCACACAAGCCAGCTTCAACAAGTTAAACCTCTTTATTTAATTTGAAAAATAATAAGAACCATTCCTAAATTAGTAACAGCAACAAATAGAAAGTTATATGGAATTAAGCTGCTTTGCCAGACACTGGCCAAGAATAAAACACATAATTGCACTTACTCAGTCATTGTGGTAGCACAGGACATGTCTAGCAGTGTCAGGGTCCCAGCTGCAGGGCCATGGGGACCTGCCCTTAACTGGGTAAGAAATGCAAAGGTCTTGTCCCATCTGAGATCGCTCCTATCCACACAGGGATTCCTGCTGTCTCCATACCCCACAGTGCTGACCAGGGAAGGGCACCTCTCACCACAGACGTGATGAGACAGCTCCTGCCATGTGTTCACTTAGGTCTGCTGCAGATCATCTGTAGTTCTGCTGTGACACCCACCAGATCTCACTATCACTCTTACAACTCTCAGCTGCCAGCCAGAATAATTTTTTTCCAGTTGTTAGATGCACACTCAGATCTGACTTACCCACTCACTGTATCATCCGTATATCCCATGGAAGGAAAGCTTTTAATGGAGTTATCCAAAATAAGACAAGAAGCAAATCCCTAAAGAAAAGAAACCTCAGTTTTCATGTGTTGTTTTGATTCTCACTTCTGAGTAAATATTTGTTGAACCACAGGCTGGCCCATCCAAGCACCGAACTCCCCTGTTTATCAATAGGTCAGCTCTATGAGCACAGAGCCACAATGCAAGGTCCCTGGGGCTGTCTCTGAAGTGACCTTAAACTGACACAAAGATAGCATGGATAGAAGAGACAAAGAATTTTATCTATTTGAGAGCTCAGAGCTTGAACCCTGTTAAAAAAAAAAAAAAAAAAACCAACAAAAAACCAGAAAGCCACCACTAAACAGCTTGACAACAGTGCCAAGATATATTGAGTTATACATAACAGGTTTGCAATTGGAAGCATTTTTCTCCATGGACGTAGCTTTTTTTCCTAATTTTGTTATTTCCACCATGCTATAGACTCTGACAGTACTGTCTTTTCAATTACAGTTGTTTTTCAAACATATTCTTTTCCCTGGCCAACTTACCTGTAGACTTACAGTTGGGCTAGTAGGAAATTTTAAGTTTTTGTCAATATATTATTAATTCATTTGAAAAATACAAGTATGCTGATTTTTTAAAAAAATAATTTCTCTGCAGGCAAAAAATAATTGTATTAGATACCCTAATTTAAGTATAACAGCAAACCTGAGAAAAGTTGTCTTTTCTCCCATAGATATTAACAATTCACAGGATCCAAGAAGTCACTGGCTTTTATAAGAAGTGAGATATGCACTTCAAAACACACTAGAACCTAAAATTATACTCTATAACTCAAGATGCCCTAGGGAAATTAATTCTCTTGCACTATGGGGTATATTTCAGTGAAGGCAGTGAGTCTGGGCTGTGGCAGAGCTGCCCTGAACACCCAGCCTGGGACAAGCCCCCAGCACAGCACAGCAGCTGCTCTGTGCACTCACAGTCCTGCTCACAGGACTCCAGCTGTGCTCCACGGACAGCAGAAGGCACCTGAGCACAAACCAGACAACTCCAGGACTTCCAGACTCCACCTAAACTATGGCCACAGATACATGGACCACGCTGTAAAATTCTCAGAAATCCTGGGCAAATATTGTCAAATGGAAAATTCCCTGGCAGCAGAATTTCTCATTGAGGAAGACAACACGCCCAGGAGTGCTGGCAGTACAGTAGTTGTGCCCAAAGCTGTCCAGGCCTGTTGTCACAACTAACTAATAAAGCCAATATAAGACTATTGAAAACACTGGACAAATAATCTAAAACAAACACTCTGCCAGCAATTCTGCCACTAACATCAGAAAAGCCCATGACATATTTACAGTGCCATATCATAACTGAGTACCAGATTTTCATTATCATACAACAATCTAAAGTTAGGAAATGCAGATGAGCTAGAGCAGACTTTCCTTCCTCCAAGCTGCAATGGACTATGCACAATAAAATTAAAACACAATCTAAATATCTAAATATGGAGTCAGTTGTTCAGATCATTAGCAAAAGCTTCAGAGCTCTCTGCTGAGATGGAACAAGTACTGATAATTATTTTGTTATGCAAACTAATTCCCCTGGGTGTCATCTGTCTGTTAAATTAACGTATTTAGGATTTGAACTAAGGCTGTGATGTAAAATAGAAGACAGACTACAAGGAACTGGTACTTAACAATGGCATAAATACAACTTAATTCTATTAATCATGTGAAAGGTTATACAAAGCATTTCACTCCCACAGTCAGAAGGGACCAAACATCCTCACCTCCCCTCAACTCTTTTGTCATCCCTATTTCATTCCAATATAATTTCTTCACATTCCATTGAATGACATGAAATGCAGGTAAAAGCATTACAGGCCTTTGCAGTAATCCTCTAAGACAGAGTGGCTTTTAAGAGGATTTTTCCCTGAAGAAATACACAGCTTTAGTTTCTCCCAACCTGTTTTCAAAATCCTTTATTCTCAGCTCAGTAGAAGGCAAAGGATCACTGATCAGAGCAAAACTGCTGTAGTTGTATGAAAGACGCTGATGGTAAAACACGGTTCACTTGTTGAAGTATATTGAGATGGGCCAGCAGGAAATGAGAAACATTCTACCTGTCTGGTTCTTGAATCACTTGGCTCTTCACACAGCTTTCTTCATGGCGCCTCTATTATGTTGTTCTTTTTGCCTTTCTATTCCCCAGTGGAGAGACATTTCTAGGTTCATTTCAGTAATGTCAAAATAATTGAATCAAACCCAAGAATGAAGCATTACAAGAGCTGTGTCTTGACGAATTTATTATTAGAGCAAATGATAAGAGTTCTTAAATTTCCCAAAAGACCCCTCAAGTTCAAAAACTAAGCAGAAGGCATACAGAAAAACACACACAATAATATTAATACTGTCTTCACCTTTCCCAAGTGCTCACTCTTATCATATAGAAATCTACACAGAAGGGATCAGACCAGATGCTTATTGTTTTACATTGTTACCAAGTCAATTACTCTACCCTAAAGCCTCGTTTCAACCACTGTAAATCAGAAGTGATTCCAGTAAAAGCAACGGGGGCCATGCTCACATAAATCTGAAAAAGGAAAAAGCAGGGAAGGCCTCTGGCCTTGATAAAGTTCAAGGGGAACTTGCCTAATGGTTCTAAAGTCACATTCTTTTATATCATTTGCTTTTATCAAAGCTAATGAGAGCCCAACTTTAGATATGCTGGGAAAAAAAATAATCATGCAGAACACAATTTAGGCAATAGTCCAAAATACACTGATAAATTGTTGGTGTTACAAGTGACACAAGCAAACTGATTGTCAGTTTCAACAGTGATGAGAAAACAGATTAATATTTGAGGATACGTATGTACTTGATTATATTTACTTTTAAAGGAAATAAACCCTAGAAAAATCAGGATGGAAAAGGAGATCCTAATTCTCAATTATTTGTTAAAAATAGTAAAAGGATAAAACAAGATTCCCTCTGAACTTTAGTGTCACACATCAGAAGCTTTCCAGAAATTTCTCTGACATGCTCCTTTTCTGAGACAATGTAATTTACTGTTACATCAAATGAATTAGTTACACACAGTTAAAACAGACTTTGTCAGTGGTCTAAATTTAGGATATTGGCCTGTAGCAGATTTAAGTTGAAATAAATGTGCTATACAATTTTGCCTTTGCATGAAAATTATGGATGAAGAGGCCGAGACATGCATAATTCAAATTCTCTTAAATTTTTTTTTAGCTGCCTAGAATAGTACTTCTAAGACAGACTGAAAAAGGGTGCTTAGAGAATTGGCAAAGACACTGTGTTTCAAAACAAATATGCTCACAATATTTGAAATTAATACTTATATTTTATTTCAAATTTTGAAGAAGAGAGAGAAATTTTATTTAGTTATTTAACGATTTTTCTGCATATTGGCGTATGAATTCAGGACATATGCATGTAGCTTCACGTTATTTAATATATTAGCCAGTACCATGAATATTGAGACTGGATATTTTGGGAGAGTTTATACAAGGGTGCAGCAGTGCAGCCTGGGTCATTGGCTTCAGCAGCCTAAATTGCAGCACATCCCAAGGGAAGCTGTACAGCTCAATGGCAGAGTGAAAATTTAAGCCTATACATTTCTATGTCTTTATTTCCTGAGTTCTGTACAACATCCAGCACTTTATTGTACATTTTAGAAGAACAAATGGGAGTAGTAAAAATAAATAAAGGGAAAATGGAATAAAATGCTGGCCACACTCATGGAAATAAACCATATGAGTGGCAGGAAGCCCTGACAGATTCGGTGTTAAGGGAACAGATTCTGTAATTATGGCAGACCCTCACTCCAGGCAGTGAGACCTTTGAAATTCAGGCACTAGTATGGTGATAACACAAAAAAATAGATCAGAAAATCCAGCCTGCCTGCAATTCTACCTATCCACATTTAAGCAAGTCAAACATAATCTAGATCTGGAATAGAGAAGGGGATCCTGACACTGTGTTGCTTGCCTTAAGAGAGGAAACTAAAATAGCTGTTCAAAGAAACCAAACAAGCTTCTCTTCTTAGTCTGATATATATTCTTCTACATACTCAAGTACAGAGAGGTGGCTGTAATCTGAAAAGTTTTAAATTGAATGTGAGAACCATTGCTTTTGATAATTGGCTTATCATAAACATGGCTCCTAAATTGTGGATTAAGTTTATAGTCCTTTTATTATTCATAATTTAAAGCTCTGTTTCTTTAATTTTAAGCTAATTGTAAATGTATCTTTTGGAGGCTGAACTCTCTGGTTTGGGGCTTACTGGATTCTGACCCTTCATTTCTCACCAGAGCCCAGCACTCATGGCACAACTTGACTTTACCCCTTCTCTTTAATTATAAAATGCTATTCAGCATTGCCTTTTGCAAACCTTGATCTTTTATACATCTCCTTCATAATTATAACAAAATTCCTAGCCCCTGAGCTGACAAGCAACATTACAGGCCTGACAGGTTCTGGTGATAATGTCTTATTCGACAATGCCACATGAATAGCTGTCCTTTGAGGATCAGGAATGTACAATATGCACTGCTTCAATGTGTAAAGATAAGATTAAACTACAAGGAAGGCAATTAAATGCTTAGATCACATTAATAAAAGCATTTCCTGTGTTTACCCTGGTGTTATCATTGCCTACAACATTGAGCTGTGTGTTTGTTTTGCTGACTTAAACATGAGCTGAAAACTCAAAAAGGGATTAAGGAACTGTTTCTCAAAGAAGACAGCCCCAAACTGCTTTTGTTCACTGCCTTTTTATTCTGCTGTATTGAAAAATTTTGCACTTCAAGGAATAGATCTCTGTGTAGAAGAAACATCAACCTGTCTATAAACAAATTAACATGCATTAAATTCCTTTGAACTTTGATATTTCTGTTGAAAACTGTGGCTCATTTTATAGCACTAATGGTTTAGTATTTTTCTTCATAAATTCTTAATAACCTATTAATAAAAATCATATTTTTTTACCTTCATTTGACCATCATGTCCTATAACTGACACTGATGGAAATCAGAGCTGCTCCAAGCTTAATAAGTGCCTTTCAGTATTAAGATAAGTAAATTTACATAATATGGTACTAGAAATGGTGTTATAAGGCACCTGCTACTGCTCAAATGTAGTGATATTTATGGCTTTTTTTTTTGGTTTTGGTTTTAAAAATATTCCTTGAGTCTTTTTGATTGCTACTAACTTTTGTATTAGTCAAGCAGATTCCAAAGCAAAAGAGGCAATAAATTAGCTGGAAATCTATCTTTGAATTAATTAAAAGTTTGAGGATTTTTGACTTAGTAGTCATGGGCATATTACCAACCAATATTTCAGAAAAAAACTGAGAGACAGAAAAAGGGGGGCAAACAATCCAAAAGAGTGGCTGAAACAGAAAAGGTTGCTCAGTATTGGCAGAGCTACCAAGCATCACTTTATTGTTTGCCAAGATGGTGAGGCCAGCAGAGCCACCCCTGCAGAAGGCACTGGGCACTGCAGGGGAGGCAGAGCTTCCTCTGACCATGGCAGGACACACCTGTGGGGACCCAGCCTCGCCCCCCAGCACAGCCTCACACCAGGCAGAGAAGCTGATGCTTCACAGCCCACCTGGCTCGGGGAACAAAGCACAGCTCTATCCTTCTGCTTCTCACTGACTAACACAACAAGCCCCATTAACTAGCACGGTGCAAATAATACTCAGGATAGTTAATAAGCCACAACTGACTTGTTTACTAAAGATTTAGGCCTGTAAATTAGTCTCTGAAGGAAATGTGTCCACTGTTTGAGTTATTTAAAGGAAGGATGCATAAAACACAAGAAAACATTCCGTGGGGATAAGCCCATGCTTACAGGAACATCAATTATAGTATTCTGTTAAGGCTGTTTGATGTCCAGAAGATGAGTCAATTTACATGAAAGTTAAAAACGAGAAGCTATTCAAAGTATTTTCTGTTTCTGCTGAAGTGTTAACACTTCTTTACAGCAGAAATAAGAATGGAAATGGTTTTGTTTTTTAAATGCAAAAATGGAAAAAATTTGGAAAAATGACACCAAATTTCTTTTATCTTATATGGCAAGTGGTAAAAGAAAGGCCAAAACATCCCCTTCTTAGAAGGCAATTATTTAGTTTTAGTGGACACTGAAAAGTATCTAACAAATCTATTTAGCACATATATAAAACACAATTTTATTCAACAGCAGAAAGAATGGAATATGATCTTATGAAACACACAGGCATAATGATGACATATCACAGAAACAACTGTCTATTAAGATCTAGAACTTATGTGAAAGAATTCCTGCTTGTTGTGAGGACAAACAAAATATAAGTACAATATATTTTCATCACACAATATAATTAAATCTTCAACATGCTCCATGTAGCCATCAGCACACTTACTTGGAAGCTGGTAACATTTTAAAGTCAGAGTTCTGCCTAGCTTGCTCATTTTCTATCCTTAATGCAAGCTGTAATTTTTTCCTTTTTCTTTCCTTAGAATCAGGGCAAAACATCTCCTAAGCAGTCACCTACTGACAAGCAATTACATCCAATTGTGTAATAGCAAAGAGCTGGAAGACTTTTCCTCTATGAAAGGAGAGATTTTAAATTGTTGGTTTCGTTGCAAGGCTTTTGATGTGTTGCATATAAATCCATATATGCAATTACAGTCACAGTGCGGCCACATGGTAACTGGATTAAAAATTTGATTAAATGAATTAAAACAGTCAAGTTTTACACTGAGATACTGCAGGGAACACTTCCATCAAATCTCCATTTCATGTGTCAGCAACCTTAGTTAGCATTCCGTAACACACTGACAGCATCTCCACCAAAATTAGGATCTTCAAACTCTGTTCAGAATCAGCTTCATTTCCATGTTAAGGCAGTGAGATTTCTTTGGTGAGCTTTGCACATGTGGGTATTCCTCTAGTGAAGATAACACATTATCTCCCAGAGACCAGGATTGCTAATGTGCTTTCTGTGAGAATGGAGAGGGTAAAAAACCAAACCATCTCTGAATTTTGCTTCTGTCCAACACTTGTTCAGAGTTTAAATGTAAAAAACAGATTCTCATAGTTGCCAGCAGAACAAAACAATACCTGATACCTACTGGAGAATCACTGTCTGTTCAGCTAAGATCCTTCAGAACCACTGAGTGCCTCATAGTGAACAGAGCAAATATAATTCCTTGCTTTGATCATAGGCAAGGCGTGGCATAATGAGTTACATCAACAGCTGGCTGTGGCTTTAACCTGCTTTGTTACTAGTATCAGATGTAATATCTCTGTTCTATACACAGAAAAGTCAAAAATTGAGCTAAGCCTGACCTGTGGATTATCAGAGAAAGCAGCCTTACTTTCCTTCTGCCACAAGCTTTGGATAATTTTAACCCCCTCTTCTGAAACTGAAGGAACATAGGTCAGATATTTATATTTCAACTTGCATCATCACACAGTGAGGGCAAGTACCTTTACCTGTGGTACCTAAAATTGGTTTCAGGAGCAGAAAGAGCTCACTGCTTGGGACTTTTGCTGAGAGTAAGCTCATTTCCTGCAATTTTTCTCAAGAAACCTAAATATTTAGGGGAGCTTAGATAGGGTCAAATTAAAATCCAAGCATTTGTATCACACAGTGTAGTGTCTATACTCCTACACCTTCCTTTGGAGCTCAGCTTTTTGTCCCTCAGTTTCTCAAATGCTTTTTAGAAGTCATTGCTAATCCCAGCTCTTTTTTTTTTTTTAAGAGAGTAATTTAGTTTCTTCCATTTTCATTTGAAGATAAACTTCCAAACAAAAATTGATAGAAGAGCTTGTAAAACTGCCAAGATACATTTTCCTGAAAAATGTTACTTATTCATGGTTTCTCTCACTCCCTGTTAACTTAGGATGCTTATTCAAGTTTGGAGGATGGAGGTTAACAAATAATCTTCAGTGGCTCTCCTAAGCATTTAAAGGTCACTTGAGAGTGTCTGATTGGAATGATTGTAAGTGAGATTAGTCTTCAGCTGATGAGAAATAAAATGAAAAGGGCAACTTGTTCAGGAATATAAAGGAGACGTGCCACACAGTACTTGCCTTGTTTCTGCATAAAGCAGAAACAAGTTCTAGGCACTACTGGTGTAGTGAATCTCTAATAATTATTATGGTAAACAATAGCTTTTAGATCAATTCTGTTCTCATTCATAATCTACATTCACAATCAGGGTTTGTCCTTTTCCTTTTAAAAGCATTTTCTTTAGAAATTTTAGAAATAGATGCATATAGAGACCTCTTGAAAAGAAAAATTTCTATGAGCAATTCCAGTCACTAACTTAAAAGTTTCCTGCCATGAGGATAAGAAAGCACATCATGTAACATATGACTACATTTATATATTATAGACTCTGAACAACTGATTTGTTAATTTTGCTCTTGCTTCCATTTTTTGTGGGGCAGCAAATGTTCTGTCAGCCATTATCTTGAGAAAAATTGTAACTGATGGGTTCATTTTCATTTATGCCTAAGGAATTTTCACATAATTGTAAGCTGGAAAATATTAGATAATTAACATTGGTGATAAAACTGCATTCTACTGATTACCCTGTTCCACATATATGCTTAATTGTCAACATTGAAATAGCTTTAACTGCAAATAGGCATCGTCCATTAGCCAACCAGACTGCTCGATGAGAAAAACACAGACATTTTAGCTGTTACTTGGAGGATGAGAAGAGCATAATTATCATTTAAATAGGCAGTTTTACTTTCCTTTTCCGCTCAGAAACCCCCCAAAAATACTTGTGTTCAATATTTGGGTACAAAGAAACAACATTGTTTACAATAACAGTGTTACTGAAGTCTCTTAATGTTCTGTCCATCCAGAACCGTCACAGTGTTTTGCAAAGATAAAAAAGAAATATATTCATTTCCATTTTTGGAATGGAGGAAACAAACACAGAGGAGAAACAATTCACCGTGTGGCTGACAGGGTATATCTTGAGTTAGTGAGCAAAACATGCAGCAGAGAGCTGAAATAGAGAGAACACAGAGTTCTAGGATCCACATGGAAAAGATTTTTCCTGCATAGATCACATACATTTAAAGCACAATAGGGAGATGGGGGTCTCTCTAAAGCACTGTTCCCTCTGCCTTGCATCCCAGTAACAAATGCCAAAGAAATCACAGAATCTATAGACCTCCCTGTGATCCCTTTGTCAGCAAATTTTCTGATTAGACTTGATATCCTTTTCTTCAAAAAACTAGGCGACAAAGTGAACCTTTTGGAAGAGAGGCTGACAAAAGAGCTCCATTTTTGGTGCATGTTTCTATGGCTCTCCCTTTGGTTAGTCTAACAGTGTCTGATTTTTGACAGCACTTCTTCCTTCAGATCTCAGAAGGCTGTTTTGATGCCAATGACCAGAACAATTCCAAGAGGAGCTGAATGAGCCTCCCAAGTGCAAAGCATTCTCACTCTAGTGCATTCAGTCCTACTCCCTCTACAGGTTCCATTTAATGACAAAATTATATTCCAAGCTATTGAGCATTTGTGTTCACTCAGCCTAGTGTTTCAGCCTGCTCTATCTATCACCAGGGTTATTTCCCTGGATGGCTGTTTCATATTTTATTAGAAATGACAGCTCTATTATTAACAAGAAAAAAAATATAGCATGAAAGAAAAATAGAAGTACTAGCTCCAAGATCCAGGTGCTGAAGGATGTGAAACTTTTATCTGGTGACACATAGGAAATGGCTGGATATGTAAAATATTTTCTACTTGACTGGTTTATTAAAACTGACACCAGTACAACAATTACTACCAATTATTTTGTCAGTGTCTATTCCATTCAAAGTGAGAAAGTTAGTAGCAGAAAAAAATACATAAAACCCTAAAGTGGCTGAAAACCATTTTACAAGGGGTCACTTCATCGCTCAAGGATTTGGTAAGCATGTAGGAAGAATTTTGTCTCCCGATTACTGGTTCAAACCAATACCTGATATAATCATAGAAATAAATTCCAGCAGGTATTTTATGGTAGCTTGTATAGGTTTCTATCTATATGATCCACTGGTTAATAAAGCCTTTGGTGCCAGAAGTTACATTTCATGCTTAGGTCAAGCCTGTTAAGTCTATTAAGGTCTCAGTTGCCTCCTGTATGGACCACCAGGGCCCAGAAGAAATTACAAAAGCTACTGGCCTGGGGCTACTTCTGTGTTCAATACACATCTTACAGATATATGAATCCAAGAGCTGTACTGGCCCTGCAGGGGAGGGGTGACAAAAAGCAAAGCCACTCCAACTTCGAACCAAACATAGAATAAAAAGTTACCTTATTTTGATATAGAGGAACTTGAAGTAATACATTTTTACAACTCTCATTTCCAGGATTTAAAGCCAGAAAGATCCATAAGATCATATTGACCTTGTGTGTTTCATAGAGCATTACATATCACCCAGTTATTCCTGCACTGGGCCAAATAACTTGTATGTGATTAAAGTATTATTTTCAATCTTAACTTTGCAACACCAGTGGAGAATCCAACACATCCCAGAGCTTCAGCTGTATGTTCCAGTAGCCCCCTCCCATATATATGTCATATTTAACATCCAGCCTCAACCTGTCTAGTTTCAGCTTTCAAGCACTCATGTCACCATTTTCTGCTGGATTAAAATTAATTTTTATTCACAAAGAAATTATGTAATGTAACTAAGGTACCTCAGGATTAAATCTGTAATGAGAGAGTTCTCCATTCCTCAAAGGGTTTTAACAGATTATTAAGAAGATATGTTACAATAACAATTGAATACCAGCTAACCTGAGCACATTTTCTAATCTTGTTTAGAAAAAAATAATTCTTTTTGCCTCCCTACCTAAAAATGGTCACAATGGAACAATCTTGAATTATTTCCATTCTGAAGAAATGCAGGTAAAGATTGTATTACACACAGAGTGAAGGAAATGAAACAGAAACCACTAAACCAAGGAACAAAAGAAAAAAGTCTGAGAACCATTTTTAAGGACAGAGCTTGAGAAGGACATTAAATTAAGGCCACAATCTCATTAGTATTCAAAACTTCTGGCTGCTCTTGTGAATGTCCTTAAGACTCAAGAACAGGATTTTGCAGGCACACAATCAAAGCACAGATGCTTGCCTTGACCACAAAGCAACCACCCTAAGTGATGTACTAATATTTTTAAATGCCTCTGACATCCATCAAAGATATAATTTAACGAGTTCAGATTGTAAATTTATAAATATTATCATTTGAAATTTTTCATGAAAGATGATAATGGAAACTTATTTCAAAGGAGAGAATCAGAAGTTGAGAAATGTATTCTTATGAAATGAAATATCAACCAGAGCTTAGAAAGCCATGTGGCATTCTTGAAAAATAAATTCTAGGATACAGAGCTGTTGGCATTGGGTTGTTGTCACAGCTAAATAAAATAATTTGAATTAAATGATTGTGGAAGCCTCGTTTCAATCCTCCTCCCACCTATTTAGAATCACGACCACCAACCCACAACTTCAAGGGAAGTTAAATAAAAGAGAGTAACAGCAGCTGCCAGGTAGAACATGACAATGAAACATCTAAACATAAACAGAATTTTATGTTTAAACAAAGAAATAAATATAACCCTACAAAACTGAAAACAAGTTAACAGAGCCTGGCACTTGCTCAATACATCCAAAATTTCAAAACTTGCCTAAACATATATTTTCTAGTGACTATTACACTAAAACAAGTCATTCCTACTCAGCAATGGAAATGCTGGAAGGGCAGCAAACCTATCCACTTTCTGAACTCCCACCAGAATTTCCTTCTTTCCTTTATTTCAAAGTCTGCATTTATAGCATCACAGTTCTTCAGTGAATAGTTTGATGCAATACCAGGTATTGTTACTGCTGCCATTCAAAGCCAGAAGCTCCCTACTGTACACCAACTGATAAATATTATCTAGGGCTGCAAACACCTATATTCATTTGCATCACAACAGCAGCACATTTATCTAAAGAGAAAATGATAATTTGGGGTTGAAGGGCAGAATGACAATAAAATTAGTAAATCTATTGGAATATTTTCTAGGTTTCCTTAATCCTATACCATTCTACATATATGACTTTAGATTTTAGCTACACTTGGAACTCTGCCACTTTTCTGTTAAAATGAGTCTTCTAAAGCAAATGGTGATGGCAGAAGACTTTATTGCTGATAAATCTCTGAGTACCGATTCTCCCAGCGGGTGCAGCTCAGAGCACTTCCGAGATATTCTTGTGCACATTAGGATTTCTCAGGCCTGAAAGTTCAATGCAAAAGGAAGTGGTATGTTCTCATGCTTCAACCCCTAACTTAGTTTGCATATGAATAGGTGTTGTCCTTTGGAAATTTGCAGCAACAGTCTAGTGACTAATGTATGCAGAAGAAATTGAAAGAACTGACTCCTGTAGATCAGGATTTCAATAGCATTTTTAAAAGACTTCAGCTAACAAAATCGAACCACATAAGCATTTGGTAAAAGCAGCATTAGTCCAAGTTGCTGGTGTGCATAATTAGGAAATACTACATGGGCTGTCTATGCCAGGCATCCTGGAGCAGCCTCAGCCTTTGGCAGGCCTTGCAGTCTTTCCGGAGGATACAAACCACTAAGTATTTAAAAGCATTCATTAACCTAAAGAGTCTCATTTATTAGTTGCTCAACTCAGGACAACTTATAACTAATTTCTACAAGTGACTTAGGCCTTATCTCTTGACTGATAGTAAAGAATTGCTCATGACAGTGATTATAAAACCTCTGATCTGCTCTGAATTCCCACAAAGGTACTATTCAGTACCACTTTCTCTGGGAAGTCTGAGGAAGATTTTATGCTGAGTATTAAGGCTTGATCTACATAACTTCTTGGAGGACAAAAATCTTTCTTAGGAATTCAACCCCTCAGGTTGTGAACAGAAGGGTTATTTCAAACTTGCTTTCAATTTGCAAGCAGAACAACTTTCTAATTTACTTCAGGTTAGGTCAACCAATTTATCAAACAGATTAAAGTCCCTGCATCTGCTAAATCACTTTTGTGGAAACTCGTTATGGAGCACAAGCACAAAGATTTGCAGTTTTGAAGAGGCAGCAGAGAGCAGTGATGATCAGCCAAGTGTGCCATTGAAGATGGTCTGAGCTACAGAAACTGATTATGAAGGCACTAATTATGGCAGATTCAGGTGCTTTCCCAGTCTGTGCTGTGAAAATAAATACACTCAACCACTTCAGGCAGACCCAGGGAAAGATGCACGACTGCAGTCTAATTGAGGAATAATTGTATCTGCACATCCTGCCATGATGGGTTGAATTTATAACCACTGGACATTGTAATACAATTTCTGCACTGTCCCACTTTTTCTGTGGATACTCCCCTAGTCAAACCTGCCAGAGGACCTTGGCAGAAATGAATCTGAATATCGTCCTGATGAGTTGGAGGAGTTGTTGATATTATTTGGAGACAAGATGATTTGCAACACTATTTTGAAATATAAGCTTAATAAAGAAAACAGTAATTGCATGCTTATAATTTCACTGATTACAGAACACAGCTTGCAGCTTTCCAAATTATAGTTTACTGAAATGGTATCCTGAATCTTTTAATCTGTGCTTCTTTCTAAGCATCCATTCATGTGACTTGTCCCCCTACAGTAGAGTATGAATTTTGCAAAACTGCTTTTGTACAGTCTGTAATTCCAAGAAGAAAGAAAACTTTTTTTGTTAAAAGGCATATTCTCAGGGTAGATGACGCTCTGTAGGAGGCTCAGTCCATCAGAGCCATGTACTGTTCTACCATCTTTGATTTTGCCAAGTAAATCTCATGAATCTAACAAGTAGCATCCAAAAATATTTGGTGTTTACAACAGCATAAATTTAGTAACAGTATTGTCTAATTATAGATTAAGAAGAAAATGATGTGAATAACTGCACTTTTTCCCCCTTTAATAGTGGAGTTAAAAGCACAGTCAAGGAATCCAATGCATTTTCTTATTCAAAGCACAAAATACATTCTTATTCTAAAGTTATTTAATGTATGCTTTTGGTACAAATATTGCTCTTCTACAAATCTATTTGCTTTATGAAGAGACAAGGCAGCAGTATTAAAAAAAAAGCCCATCTTAGCCTTTTATTTGGAACTACAATCTATAAATCAAAGCCAACACTTGGAGTTCTGACAGTTACATTTTTGTTTGTTTTTAAAATTGCATCCCTTCTCTTGGATGGATGAAAGCCCTTTCTCTGCCTGGAATGACTTTTATCAGGAAATACAGACTAAATATTCTATGCCTTACTCATCCCTTGCAGTAGCCAAATAAATTACAAAATTACATATATCCAAAGAGCTTACAAAATATGAATGCTTTGGTAGAAATTCCCTTCTCTTAAGGTAAAATTCATTTCTTCCTTCTTAGTTTAAATAATTACACTAAGTGCAGATATTGCATTTTTCTTTCTTACATTCACCAAATCCTACATTTTGGGTTCAGGCAAGTAGTCATCCTCAGACTCATCACCAACTAAAGACCTCCTGGAGATTAGCAGGAGAGTGTTTATTAGGTATAGCACCAAGACTTTTGTCACCATCTTCTCTTGAAGCAGCAAATGAAACTTCACCATGCCCATTCTCTTCAGCAGGATTTCCTCCTGAAATCTGGTGTACCAAAGCTCCCTGGATAACAAAGTCCAATTAAGATTCTATGTTTGTTTCAATTTTAAGGATTACTCAGTCTCTCGGCTCCATTCAATCCCCAGCCTTTCCACTGAGAATCATTTCAGGATTTTCAAATTACTTTATCATAGTCTCCTAAATACATCCCCAAAGCACACTCATTACAACATGAAAACCAAACAAGAATAAGATTCTTAATGAAACAATCAAAAAAACCTCACATAATGGTAAATTACTCAATCCAAAGTAATAGCAAGTACCAACATCACAATCAGCACCAACCACAGCCCTCCTACTCCCTGCCTTTCCCAGTCCTCTCTTTGTTTCATATGCAGAGATAGAACCACTCCTACCACCCACCTGCTTGCCAAAAACATCCTCATTTACTCAGCATCTGTAGCTTATTGACACAGCTCCTCCTACAACAGCAAAGCAAGTTCTTGTTCCAAACTATCCAGCATTTTAACCTTCTCACTTCAGTTATTGGCTCAAGCCAATGACTCAGGAAGAAGAAATATCAGCAGAAAGAAAATAAATGGAGTAATAAATGTTAAAATAGATTTTGGGGGAAAAAAATGAATTAACAAAATGAGAGCTTTGTTTAGAAAATGTCAAAAAAAATTGTTATTTGGATTTTTTTTTTTGCAAAATTGATTCTGGACTGAAGCACCAAACACATTAATCTGAATTTGTAGTAAAAGGATCAGCCAAAAATACATGCATGTTAATTTCTGTGACGCAGAGCAGTTNAAAAAAAATGAATTAACAAAATGAGAGCTTTGTTTAGAAAATGTCAAAAAAATTAGGTATTTGGATTTTTTATTTGCAAGATTGATTTTGGACTGAAGCACCAAACACATTAATCTGAATTTGTAGTAAAAGGATCAGCCAAAAATACATGCATGTTAATTTCTGTGACGCAGAGCAGTTATCTCATAACAGAAAAATGGACTGAATGGCTTCACATATCTTCTATGATACTGAAGTAATGTTGAACATTTACTTGGTTTCAACCTGCACCTCTTTCTGTTAGTGCAATCTCAAAACAAAATACAGGCACGGCCTCCATTTCTGGGGAGAAGTAGCAGAAACACTGCCCAGCTCTCTGCTCATGTCATAGACATGGGCCCATCCAGCTCTCAGTGTCTACAGATCATTCTTGTTAGTGCTACTGAGGGGTAGGAGCACCTCTGGGTGAGCAAGTAGCTCTTTCATTTCTATTAGCCTATGAGATTTTGGCATCAATGAAATATCTAAACAGAGATGAGCACAAATATTTTAATAGGCTATTTTATAATTGTACATTTTTATTAAATAATAAATAGCTTATTATGTGCTAATGCACAGTGGTAATCTGTTTGTGGCTGCTAATGAATTGTATCTATGGAATTCCAAACAATATCTACTTACAAGTAAATAATTAATTAGTAATAATGATTAGCATAAGAAACTTAGAGCTAATACACTGAGACACTACTCAGTGCTTTAGATGAATCCTTTAGGCCATGCAATACCATCACAACTAGAAATACAGTGCTGCCAAATGCACTGCTCTGCCCCAAGCCCCACAGCTGGAATCCATCCCGACAAGCACAGAGCTGGAAACAGCCTCTGGACAAACCCCTCATGGCTTTTGCCCTGAATCAGCTAATCCTTCCCCAAAAAGGCCAGAATTTCTCATTGCATTACACAAGAAGAGTTCTTAATAGAGAAATGTCCCCCAAAATTATAAATATCAAGCAGCATTTACTGGACTGACATCCCAGCTATTCAAAGTCTACTGTTGTGAGGGTAACCCTGGATCCACTACTAAATAAGCCTTTTGAATTTCATTCCCAGAATACTGAGAGAAACAAAACCCCATGGGCATCATCTGACACCATAGGTTTTATTTCTTGTCTTATTTATTTTATATTCTTGGACTCCTCTACTGTGGTATTTTGTTCAATTTCTCTGTGTTTAAAAATCACCTTCTTTGTAAACACGGTTGTGGTAGGTAGCTCTGTGTTTGGGGTTCTAACCAGGAATATCTGAAGCCCTGGCAGATGTCCAGCTCATCACAGCAGAAAAATACAGCTAAAAGATTTCTGGATCATACTCATCTCATCTTAACACTGCAGTATAGTCCAGTTTTTCTGCAGGTGAGGAAACTGCAGCTGCTGTATCATATGCCCTGCAGTCCTTGCTCCAGGACTGTGCTCTCCTGGCTGTCATTGGGATGATCCTGCAGGACTAAAAAGCAAAGATGGATAACAATCTTAGCAGGACCACTGCTGGCAATGAAATACACAGGACAGAGCTACAGCCAGGATGACAAACACAGAAAGGTGAAATGATAGGATTAGCTGTGCAGAAGTTCTGGAGTCCTGTCCCACGATGTGCAGCTATGCTTCAAGGAGGTTGTGAACAGATCAGGTAGAAAAGCAGATGATAAGTGACATGAATACATAAATAGAACATGTTCAGGGATACAGCTGTGTTCAGTGGTGTGAAAGGATATCCTGTTCAAACCTGAACAAGCACTTAATGATTGCTGTGAGCATATTATCTAAAGTACAGATAGGGGTAGAGAGTTAATCTGATGCTCTTGAGCAGACACTGCTGTGTTTGTGCACATTCAGACCAGTATGAGCATGAAGAGGATGTACAAAAACAAGAAGCTAACATGTCACAGGTCTGTCTGGAGTGCAAGCCTTTATTTTTACTATTATATATCCATATAGTGTTACCTGCATTGTTATTTTCCTACATCCTTTCTTACATCATCACCAAAACAATTTATTACATTACCTTCTACTTCTAGAGGGCTCAACAGTGTCATTTAAATGATGCAGCATTGTTGCAGTGTAGAACTGTCTATGTACTGGATTAATTGCTAACAAAAAGCTCTGTGATTCCCATTATAATCTATTTGATGTGATAAAATAATGAATATGTAATTCCATAGACACTTCTTACTGTTAGAAGTCTAACTCAGGCTGAATTGATACATTCTAATGGTTTCATGCATGTGTCAGTAGAGCTTAGCCTGAAAAAACATGATTATCTTTATTAACACTTGGTAAGATTTTGTGTGCAGGACAGATCTGCTACAGCATTGGACAATGGGCTCTGAGCTGAAACTCCTCACTAATACATTTGAAGAAGCTATTAAATAAGCCATTCTGGCAGTCTGTGCATTCATCTTCATCAATTACATTTTTTCTTTTATAGTATTTTTAGGCTTAGTTTAGTCAGTATGGCAACACAGAACACGCATATAGATGCAACATAATTAACTGAAGACATGCTGTTGTGCAAGAAGGATGTCAGCTGACCTAGCTTTAACCCCTCATGCCTTTGAAGGCTAAATTAGTCCTGTGAAATTTATTGAAGGCACAGCATTATAATCATGCTTGACTTGGATTAGCCAGATATTCACCACAAATTCATAGGAGTTTAGAATAAAAGTGTGCCCCAGTTTCACATGACTGGACTGCAATACAGGGATTAGACATTTTGAAATCACTATTAAGGAGAATCACTGTCTTTTCCTTTAAGCAGATGACATTTACGTTATCCTTCACACTAAAATGGTCTTGGCTCAAAAGAAAGCTCATCTATACTCTCTATTTAATATTTCTGATATATGAGTAATACATGTTAGTGCTTTCTTCAAGACAAAAATTGACAAGGGAAATTCAAAAACCATCATCAGCTTCTACTAATGGTTCCTGACATCCCTGTGACATACTGACATCACAGATACTGCTTCAATAAGTGTCATTAGAAATGTTTCCAATGAATTAAAAAACAGTCTGAGTTTAGCCACTATCTCAGGAGCATGCTGCAACACTAGCTGTCAGGAAAGAAACTGTAAAAAATGTCATGACAGAAATTTTAATATGAAAATATTGGCAATATGATTTTTTTTGTCCTAGCAATATCATTAAATTATATTTCAAATGCACTTGTTTAATTCACCACCATGTGATGTGATGTTGTACTAACTGCTAAGCCAGCAAATAACCTTGCCTACTACAACAGATCTTCTGAAAACTACATCTATTTATTAGAGTCTAAAATTCCAGAGATCCCTGTGGAACATCCACCTATCTGCAGCAGCTGCTAGGTTACAAAGCCAAAACACTTTAGGCTACCATTATCTTTAAGAGAATTCTTTCATTTAGCTATTCTTGGGAGTTGAGAGGTTCATTATATTCCCAAGAAGTTATTTATGATGAGAAGGTATTAAATTGACCAGAACCTTCATGTGGACCTTTCTCCCACAATAAACACACAAAGACATTTCTTAGCTCAAAATAAAGCAGATCTCTTGGATGCTATCTAGACTGCTTTATAAATTTGCATTGATTGTGAAGCTGACAATGATGCTTTAGAAGGATGGTAAAGTATTCCCAGATATTTCCTCTAATGACATTCACAAAATAACAAAATACTTTTTAAAGACAGGTGGTGACTGAATAAACAACAGAACATCTGTTTCTGCAATAAGAAATTAAATGCTCAATACACAAGCCCAAGATATCAAATTTAATTTTATGATTTTAAATCTGGAGAATGGTTGATTATTTTAGTCAGATGATAAAAAAAAATAAAGTTAATGTCTGCAATAAGAAAATGAATAAAATTAAGGAAGTAAATAAAGAATGAAAAAGTGCTCAGAATGTATCACTTGCAAGGTGAGTAACAGACAGAGAAGCAGCAGTGCCACTGTGTCTCTTGCTTTATTCCACAGCACACCCTAAGGCACCTGTGCCCTCTCATGTTATGGGCTGAGAAATCAACAGAAAGGGACAGACCACGGGAGGAGCTGCCAAGTGACACTCAGGAGACTGGCACCATGACTGGTCCCCTTCCTTCACTTTCTATTTTTATATCTTACTCTTTTCCTTTCTTCTGCCTTTCATAGGTTTATAAACTCTTCATATTTAAAAGGAAGCTGGTAGCTGGAGAAGGTGGAGAGAGGGGTAAAAACTTATTGCTCCGAAATTACTTAATCTAGAAAGAAAAATCTCATATATCCAAAAAAAAAAAATTACTGAAGAACTGGACCTCATGCTTGACTAACAAGATCCATTCCCATGTGCAGCTCTTTATAAAGATGTGCCATCTATCTCCCAAGCTCAGTGTTTAATCCAAGCACTTTATTTGGCCTGCAAAGCCCCTGTAAATCCATTCCCAGAGCTGGTGATTTTCCAGCATCCTTAATGCCTGGGTACCTATTTGACAAATGCAGAGCTAGACCAGTGCCCACCAGTGTTGCCATGAGGCACCATTACAAAAGTTCCTACGGGTTATGTTTTCCACCCACTTAAACACACAGTTCTGATTTCTTCAAAAGATGAAAAATAGTGTATTTACCTTCTCAATTCCTATTACTTGTGTTAGACCACTTACACTCTGCTTTCTGACATTAGCTACAATATATGGGATTATAAAAGCTACACTAGACCCTCAGAATACATTTTGGAAACATGAGGAAAATAGTCTCCTAGGTTGTGTTCATTATCAGAAACTGCAAAACCCAATAAAGAAAACTGGGAAATAAATAATCTTTATATGCAGTTTCTGTTCTCATAAGAGGAAGACATTTGTCAAAAAGCACAGCCAGAAACAGTAACCAATTTTAATATGATGGTGAAAGGATTTAAGCAAGGCCATTTTTTTTTCAAATCCAAAGAAAAAGATGTTTGTAACTTAGTTTTCCTACTTTCTTCAACTATATCAGTTAGTTTAATCAAAGATATCATGGCTGAAAACATTAGTGAACCAGGTAAGAGTGAAAGAAAAGGAAAGGAATGCTCTGGAATCCTTCTAGAAGCAAACTTGAAGCAGGGAATGTGGCAGGCAGCGAGTTCCCTGTGAACATGGCCCAGTCAGGAGACAGCCTTAGCCCAGCAGTGCTGACTGACTGCACATGCACACGTTCCAGGGGGACACAGGGCACTGACACTGGCCTAAGGCACCCAGAGCTACAAATATGTTGGCACAAAATGTTCCTAAATGATTTTTTTTTCCTTTTTGAGGAGTTCGGGCATTTTTTAATTTAAGAGATGCAACCGTCTTCAAAACCATATTTTTCAAAAGATTAAGAAAGAGAGGTTTAGATTTGTTCATCTCAAGTCACAAATTCATATTTGTCACAAATCCTTTTTACAGGATCTTATGGCCATCCCTCAGCCACTTCAGTGTGCATACACATCTCACTTTTGCTAGGGAAAGAAGTTTTATACTGATAAAAAAACAAAGCACAAAAATATGTGGTAACTTGCCCAGAGCAGTAAGAAACCTTTGCAACCAAGACATTCAGTGCCTTAAATACAAACATCCCCTTGATCCTGAGCATAATTAAGAAGAGAAAAGAAACCCCACTGCTTTATTGAGGTCACATCTTCATTTTTAATTTTCAACTTATTTGTCACAATTTACCCATGTAGTACATTCAGTAATATATAATAAATAAACTTTTTAAGAGTTAACAATGCTTTTTGCCCTGTCACATCCTGTTCCTTCACTACAGTGATAAGTTGACCTGCAACACCCAATAAAGAAAAACGTAGCAAGCACATGTGGTTGTATTGTGCAGATCTGCTGAAGTCACAGAGGGTCTTAGACAGGCACATTATTAACAATTAGCCACTTACTGTAAATTCTAGCTGACACATCTCATTAAATATAGGCCAAAATAGACTTTAGTGATCGAACCTCATTTTTAATAGCTTTTCCCAGCATTCTGCCAATTGTTGTCAGGAAGCTGAAAATTACTCCTACCACTAGGATGCCCACTTTATTCTTGCTGACTGCTGAGAAATTTCAAAAGGCTGGCCTGCCTCCTCTGTGCCTGATAAAGGTAAAACCCAACCATGTGCCTATGATGGAGATAGGCTTTTAAAAACCTCTCAGCAGGCAGCATGAAGGGAAGAGAAGTAGGGGGTAAAAGGAAAAATATTTTCTTTTGTTGTTTCTTCTACATAAGAGCCCAGAGTGACTTATAACATTGACTGCCCCCTTCTAACACAATTTTGATGTGGGATTGAACAGCTGGTCTAGTGTCCAGAATCTAAATGGCAACTTATTGTTGAAATGTCTGCAATTACTTTCCACCCCCACAACCAATCAAAAAATAAATGAAAGTAAATTTTTCATAACTATCAAACTTAGCCAAAGATACTTTTTTAGATTTTTTTTTTCTTTTTTATTTCTGTTTTCTTTTGCCCCAAGCCAGTTTCACATACTGAGCAGGGATTCTGTCTATGTTCAAATGGAAGAAAGAAATTGCAGACAAATTTAACTTACTTAGCAGAGTCCTCTGTGAGTATCTTAAAATCTCATTACCCAAAGATAATTATCTTAGCTCCAGTAATCTCTTCAGTCTTAATGTTTTTCATCTTTGAACAAGTATCAGAACCAAACTTGTCTCCTCTGGCTTAGTAGTGCTGGTGTAGTTTCAGCAAATATTTTATAGACAACATTTCAACAGATCAAATGGTGTGGGCAGAGCACAACAACTCAAGAAAAAGCACTCGTTAAGCTCTCTGCATAGAGAGATAAATGATGTTATCTTACTTGGCAAGATTTTTGGAGTTTCTTCTTTGACCCTAATTGTTTCCATGAAAAGTACTCATGGCTGAGAATTTGCTTCACCACGAGCAAATGCAAAATATAGAGATCACATGTTTGCTCTGGCTGGCAAGGAGCTCACTGAAGGCCCCAAATCCAATCTCCTGCTGAAAGCAGGGTTAACTGTAAGCTCAAACCAGGCTTTCAAACAACTTACTGAGCTCTTACAGAGCTCCAATGCCCACTGCCTCCCATTCTTTACAGTTCGTAATTATTTCTGCAGAAGTCCCCAGTCAGGCCAATAATGCACTGATCCCTGTCTTCCAAATATGCTATTCTGACTCATTTGGCAAATACATCCAGTGAGCACAGCTTTTTTTAACTCCAGTATTCTCCCATTTGTTTAAGAACAAAATTTTGGCACAAAATCTGGATCTATAACAACGTTAATCAAAACACAAAGAAAGGGAAATGAATTAATAACTATGGGGAATTTGTTTAGCTAGGTTGCTGCCATTTAAAAAAACAATGATCTTGAAAGAGTCAGTTATCTGCCAACCAGCACACTGCATGGAAAAAAAAAGAATAAAGCTTCAGAAGCCTCCCACATTTTGGTTCATAAGTATTCAGGTGTGAATGTGAAGTCTCTCATCTGAGTTTCCCTAGCCTTGATTCAGCCAAGACCTTTTAATGATGTTTTTAAAGACACAAATGTGACCTTCTCATGGGAAAGTTTCTTTACAATAATTTTTCAGTGATCTAGTGAAACCATCTATCTAAATAGAAAAGATTCTCATTGGGAAATCTGCAGCAGAAATTGGCTATTACAGCATTTCCAAGTTTCCTCTGGGATACATTTCCAACAAGGGCAAGAATTCTTGTGAGAAATGGATCCCAGAGGAAATTTTACCTACAAGGGCTCCTCTCTTTTAACTGATGGCTCAGTGTTTCAGATCAAAGACTGTGTCTTCATTTTCTGCTTATTCTCGAAACAGTCAAGAGCAGTTTCTGTCAAGTGATGCACTACTATGGGGAAAACGGAGAATAATCACAGGAAATATATACAATCATTAAAGCAGTTTCCTGTAATGAAACTTGAGAAAACTGCCTTTTGGATTCTAAGCTTCAGAACCAGAACTGGTAAAACCAGCAAAAAAATTTTTATTCACACACAAAGTATTCTAACATTCTTAGAGTACAAAATGTTCTTTTTACTTGTCCAGTATTGCTTTTTCTATATCTACCTCAAAATAGAAAAAGATTAAAAAAGCCTTCCATTTCTTCTTCCACAGTGTGTACTGCAATGAAAAATGGATCCTTCACTTTTTCTGTCTCACATGGGTCTTGCACCCTGTGTGGTTTAGTCATCACTACCAACAGCTCCCACCTTGTGCAGGAGGCACTGCTGGGCTGCTTAGGAACAGCAAAGGGACACAAACCAATCTATGCTCACAGCACCTGGGGAACCCTGTCTTAAAAGGAAGGAAAGTGAAGCAAAATAACAGTGTAAACTCAGGTTTATTTCCTATATTTAGCTGGATTCTTGAAAATAAGTATCATGAGGTGGGCCAGGAACATTTTTTTTTAATATTTTTTTTTGCAAAAAAAAAAAAAAGCATTTAGTGAAAAACTGTCTAATTGTACTAGAAAACAAACCCAGACATTCTGCCATATGGAAAGATTCTCAAATTCTCTAATCTGATTCACATGGGCTATTTAGGTAATTAACTAAAGCTGTTTAAAGAAAGGTAAAGAGGGAATATTAGCAAAGGAAGCCAAGCAGCTCCCAGATATGGCAGCTACATCGTGCCTCCTGCAATCACCAGAGGAGACATTAGGGTAATGATGATCAGTGTAGGAGCTGGGCGGAGCTCAGGGGCTGAAGGAATCTGGCTGTCTCACCATGATGGAAATTTCTGGAACAAAGAAAAGGCTGCATGACCTTCCCTGGAATGAGACACATCCCTCCTCACCTCTGCTGTGAGGCAGCTCACCACCACAACCCTCCCAAACTATCTGGAAGTTGGATAAGGCAGGAAGAACCCTTGTCCCACAACAGCCCTTTTTGCTATTATTTTTGCCACTGTAAAAGCCACTTACTGCCCCAAAATGACTTCCTGGCCCCAATGACTTCCTGGCCCCAGTTATGAAACAAACTATTGGCTTGTGCAGCCAGAAGCACTTATAAGGACTGTTAGCCATCCACAGCCCATATGAAATCGCAAAAGATGAGGAGTAACTGCTCTACCAAATTTGAAAATCAATCTTAAGTGGCTAAATTCTTCTTGAGGGGATGATGTTTGGCACCAGCTCAAGCTGTGTGGCCATAAGGATCTTCAGACCAAGCATTAATTAACAGAAGTCATGTACAATAATGTTTTCTTCAACAAAAAAAAGCTCTTGCTCAGCCTCCCAAAGCTCTTTCAGCAGAGCTCTACATGTGGCATTGTTCTCTGAACAAGGATGTGAACTAAGGCTTCTAATTTCTTGGCTAACTTCATTTAAAGAAAGAGTAAGATTGGTGCCAAAAAGCAATCAATGGATTCCCAGTCAAACAAAACACTTAACACCATGATTTGAATCCACTTACTCAAGTATTTAAGGCTATGAATGTGTGCAAGTGCCTTGCTGGGTGAAGGTCTAATGACTTGGTTTTTTGGACTAAACTCTAGCTAAATCCAACTAATAAATGAACATACACTTGAGAATTCAAAGTTTATTTAATGATAAACTCCTAAATCCTGGCTTCCTCCTTCTTTGCAGCCACACACATTGTTCTTGGAAAGCATCCTTCTTCCATAATGGTGCTTGAAATCATTACTTCAGTCTGGGTTCACCTCTCTAAAAATGGCCCAAAATCTCATGATACTGGGAGATACGTCACCAAGAGTTTTAATAAGTCAAATATCAAATTAGGGCTTGGGTAAAATAATCAAACTTTCTAAAATGTATAATTAAACAGGACGAAACAACTGCACCACAGGAATTTGGTCAAAGTGCTTTCCTTCAAATCTTGCTAAATAGATTATTAGATATTGTCAGAAAGCTGTGATTTTTTTCTACCCCCTCAACAGACTTTTAAGAATTTATCAACAAAATCTCATTTAGCTATACTGGAACTTTTTTGAACTTTCCTTAATATTTTTATTTATTTTTAATTACTTTTAATAGTATCCTAAAAGTAAAGTCTGTTAAGTTATATACTTGAAAATGGATTTACACCCATCCCAGATTCACAACAGTGACCCTCATTAACAATGTACATCTGCACTTTTGCACCTAAATTCTCCCATTAATTATCAAAGAACTATAATCAATGTTAATTATCACTGCATCCATGATCAATAAACTAACACATAGTCATAAGCCCTTTGAAAATTTCAAGTTATTCTGGCACCTGGTGTCCTGTAAGCTCAGGTTCTTTAGGCTTCTGACAATGTCACTGTTGTTTTTTGTGCTTAGGCTAATGTTTAATGCCATGTTTTCAAAAATACCACATTTTAGGGAGGAATTAATCTCTTTAGAACAAGTGACTGGTATTAGGCATCACCCCACCATTTACCCATAAGGAGAAACTGTGAGCATCTGCCAAGACTACACAGAAATTATGTCTTTTAAATGGAAAACAGCGAGAATTCTATATGTACAACTTAAGAACTCCTGGAACAAAATCCATCTTGCAGTGAGAGATGTCGTTTCCAACTACAATTAAATTTGCTACCAAAGCCTCAGAAAAAAATTGTTTTTATTAGAAAGTTTAATGGATATTTTCAAGATCTCCAAAATCCAACATTCTGGATATATGTTGTGAGATTCAGACCTGGCAAAAACTTAATAGATCTGGATCTACAACTCCCAGTAAACCCGAAGTTGTTGTGAGCCCACATATCTATGATTTGTAGGGATGACTTACACAATTTTCATTCCACCTTATCTTCTCTTTTGAAGTTTTACATCACATTTCTTACTCTACTTATTCATAGCCTAGATTGATAAAACATATACTGTAACCCAATTATAATACATAAACCTCTAATTCAGATACATTCTGCCTGAAAACATTAATGACATCATAATTAACCACATTTCTTTCCACTTTCTTAAATACTGTAGCCCAAGTCCAGATTTTTGACAAACTTTTATGTAAATTTGCCTAACATGTTTTCTATCAGCCTGGCCCACAGATTGAGGCAGGCCAGTAGCAGCTGCCATCCTCTCACAGGTGAGATTTCCCATCTCAGGTCTCTGGGTATTGCAGGGCACAGTACAAAACAGCATCACAGGGTTTTCAAAGTACCACCATCTGCATTTATTAAACTAAATAGATCACATAATGTTGACAAACTATATTACATCTTGATATTTATATGAAGACAATTTGGCTAAACAACTGTTAAAACAGTCTCTGCAAATGGAGGAGATAAAAAAAAAAGCAATGCAGTCAAGTTGTAATTATTTAGTAGCAACTGGTAATAGTTAATGAAATAAGACATCAGCTTTTATTAAAAAGTTTGAAACAAAAGGATCAGTTTCCCATGTTCATAGGGGACATAACTAAAACTCATCTCTTACTTGTGGATGGTAATTTCAGTTTGCCTAGTATTTTTTATTTATGAACTTCTTGTTGGTACAGGCACCATGTAGGACTTTTTACTGCTGCTAGATGAAAGCAGGTTCAAAGTGAGATTTGACTTTGTATCTATCTTTCAAGATCTAATGTGTATAATGCACACTAAAAGCTTCACCTAGTCTGGCCTCATTATATCTTCCTTAATTGAGTCTTAATAAAAAGACTGTGTTCTAGTGTGAAATTTATTAATTGGTTTTCAAGAAGAGAGGCTTGAAGCAATACAGACATCTCAATTAGGGATGCATTTCAACATAAATACAAAATTATGCCTCCCGTGATTGCCAAAATGACTTAGAGCTAAACACAGAGAACTGACACACCAAGTCTTTAGATATATTTTGTACCTGGGTAGGAAAGCAAAGTATTTCTATAGTAGATTGATTTACTGCTGCTGAAGACTAAAGTAGGGCTACTTCTTGAGCGTGTGAAAGGCTGTCACAGAGGGAAAGCTTAATTTATCAATTTGCCAGTTTCTCAGAGGAAGCCATTAATGACAACAGTATGAGGCTGCCTTTTAACAGGATTCATTGGACTTGTTTTCCTAACTTTAAAAAAAATTATAACTTTTTCCCCCATAAAATACTAGACCTGTCAGACACACAAAAAGGCGACAGAAAATGGTGCTCTAAGCACCAAGAGCATCATCCATTCACCTCACAGCTTTCTGCTTATATTCAGAACTCTGAGTGCCATAAAAACAGTGTCTTTAAAAAACAACAAAACAAAAAACCCAAACATTCCAGCACCTATCAGACCCAGCCTACAAAATGTTACAGACTCACTTTGCACATAATAAGTGTGGTTTGGTTACCCCTGTAGATGCCCAAGCCAAGGCACACTGAACAACTGATCACAAATCAGTCAGTAACTACTTCCTCTAAGTGGAATGAAGCATCCTAGTTGCAACTATTCAACTCAGTTCAAACTTTTTAAAAGAAAACAATTTTTAGTGCCAATCATGGATGTCTTTTAATGAAATTACAAAAATTGCTTCAGCATGGCCAGAAGAAAAATCTGACCTGTATATACACTTTCAGTCCAGAAAAAAAAACATCTAAAAGTATGCCTGAGTCTGTCTCTCCCTGGCTCCAACTGAGCTTAAACTCACCTGCAGTTCTAACAAATAGTTAGACTAGGAAATATGCTTAACTTATGTAGAGCATGTGTGACCTCTACCACTAATCACCATTGGTTCTGCTTCATCAAAAACAAAGCCTAGAAAACATTTAATAAGGAATAGTGTCTGAGAGAATAATTTTAATAATGATTTACACACAGTTTTTTACCTCTTAATGAGAATTTGTGGTTTGTTAGATTAGTGTAATTTTAATTAAACCCCTGGTTAGCTGCACTAGGTTTCAGCAGAGCTCCTTGTCCTAGTGAGAAGTATGGAGAGCTGAGTCTCCTTCTAGGCACTCCAGTGCAAGCTCTCCTCTCAGAGAGATTCAGGATTTGTACATCTATGGCAGGGTCAAGTGTTTTGACCTCACCTCTGGAAGAAGGGTCACTGAGTGCAGGGGAGCTGTGCTACTCTGCTGGTTTTCTGTTGCTGAGCTTGCACTGCAGCAGATCTCCCATCCAATGACCCCTTCCTTTGATCTCACAACAGGTTCAGGGAAATTAAAAACTGACAGTGGCTCAGTGGAAGAAGAAAAAGCTAAGGTTTTCTTTGCTTGTAGAAACAGAAGAGCTGACAAGGACTGGAGACAAAAGTGCACTTGCTGGCATTTCTGCCTCTGCACAGGTGACAGGATGAAATTAAAGGAGCATACCCATATTCAAATTCCTTATCTTTCAAAGGATTCACTGTCCTAAATGTTGTGAAAGGGGGAAGAAAAAGGGTACTGTCACTTGTGAGAATGATCCTCTTTTACCAAGAAACTGTCCTGTGGTTTTGGTGACAGCTTCTGTGTTTAACTCATGGTGAGATGACCTAAGTATGTTAGTCCTCAACGATTTCTATCTGCTTCTGTTATCCCAATAAGGGTTCTTTCACCCTGTGCAACAAGCTGATCCACACAGAGCTGAGATACTCGATTTCATTTCACATTTGCACAGAGATGGGTGTTAAGTGGAGAATCCACAAAGCCAGCACACCTCCATTATGCCAGGTGTTCATTTTTACACACTCAGAACAATACAAATTTGGTATTTCCCATGTGTGTAACAACCTAAAGCTCTGGTTATTGCCTTTGCAATCTCATCAGTTTAAAGATACAATGCACACCTATTTTGCCATTCACACTCAATGAGGAAGAGGTTTATGTGAATAAGAGCAACCTGTAGCTGGGTATTTTGACAGAATCACAGAACAAAATTTGAAGGGATCTTCTGTTAATGAACACAAAGTTCAAGCAAAGCTGTTCTTTGGCTTTGTAATTTGATTTATCATATCCTCCTATTAGTACTTCTTGGGTCATGGCTCTTGTTTCCTACAGGTTTGGTTATTCCTCATTTTTCATAAGTTTTTATTTTTCCTGCACTACCCTTCAGTCAATTTTTAACCTTTTCATGGTACTTCATTTCAAAACTTCCAGACTAGGCAAAAGCTACCCTGAACTAAATAGTCTAAGATACTTTGAGGATTTACCAAAGGAACATCCCTTAGATGTTAGAGCAGGAGCTCTAACTCCTGAATGCAAGGTGAACACACTGAACCTAAAGAAAAATTCAGATATTTGCATTCACGTGCCTTATCTTTCTTAACAGCAATGTAATCCCCTTCTTCCTTTTGCACATAATGGAAGAGAAAAAAAAAACAAGCTTTCTGCAAGCTAGCTAGCAAATGCAAATTTAAAGCCTCTTTGCCCAGTACAGAATGTGTCTGAATTCCATCTGTATCACACTGCTACATGCCAATTACTTTAATTAGGGTGAGATCCAAGATTCACAAGAGAAAGTTCATAGTGTAATTAAGAAATAGTTTTTCTCCTCAGTGCTCCTTTTTCATCTTCTTCTTTGCTCATTTTCCTGCTTCCCTCCCACCCTTTCTCCATTCAGGGACTTTTTCATTCTGATTCTTTAGTCATTTTGGCATTAGCATTGTTGTACTTAGATCTTCAGACAGGCATGAAAGCCAAAAAGCTGGTTGCCTTTAATGCTTCCAAGATAAGGTGTAAAAAATGAAAAGCAAAGAAATGAAAGTGAAAGGTTTTATGCTGTTTTCAAGTGATATTTGGTGTGGTGTGGCACAATGCTTTGAAGTGTATCTTATTAAAAGCAGTGTCACGTCCTGCCAAGAAATGGCACTGCTCAGCACTTAGGGAGCTGGGGAATCTCACAGAAACACAAAAAAATGGACTTGCAAAGGAAAGAAAGAACAGATTAGGTTGTGTAGATGTTCTGCAGGGCCCATAATCAGCATGATAATACTGAATGAATCAATGAAATGAGCATTGTTTTAACACCAGCAAAAGACAGTCATCTGTCAATGTTTGCTACAACAATTTTCGTTTGAAGAGCTGCTCAATCTCAATCTTCTTTGCAGCTGGCATTGACTAACACCAACAGTGGGCACCTTTTAACAATTCCTAAGTCACACAGTAGCCAAGGCTATTTGTTCCCCTCTTGACAATTCTAACCAGAGCACATCAGTCACTAAGAGCTGGACATTCATGTGTCTTATGGCAATAGGAATGCCATGATTGATTATAGATAATAATGTGGAAATATCTGGGTTTAGAATTATATGAAATAGTTTCTCAATAAACACTTGCCTGCTTCTGTGCTAAACCAGAATACATTTTTTTGTTTTTTCTGGAGAAAGTAGCTTAATGGAATTTTATAGAGTTGGTATTAAATAGGAAATTTAACGTTTATTCTTTAAACAGAAGGGGATGGATTCCTAGTCAGAATAAATTATTTTAAAATAGATTTATGCCAAATGAGAACTGGCCCCTGCCTCATTAAAAGAATGATTCAAGTCTCTCTCTTGTAGCAGGTGGCAATATCTCACTGACTTAATCTCCACCCATATCAACTTTAAAGGCAAAATGTAGCAGTGTGAGCTCAGTGCACTTGAAGCATTGAATTTACAGTGTGAAAAACTCAGTCACCTCTGAAGGGCTGTTTTGTTTTGTTCAATTAAAAACTGTTTCCACTTGATTTCAGGTAAACTGAATAAGATAAAGATCTTCCACACTTAGATTTATATCAACTCACTTTTGGAAGTTTACAGTCATACCTTGGTTTGCTGGAACATATTTCCCACACAGGCTAAGCCCAGCCACTACAGACAATGCAAAACCATAATTGCTGCTTTATAGCCCTTAGATATTCCTCTGTGAACATTTTTCATATTGGCCAATTTGTACAGGCATACAACGAATTTGCAGTTTTTCAACTCCTTTTGCATTGACGTAAGTGAATGTGATATGGTGTTAGAGCAGAGCTACATTTGGATTGACAACATAAATAATCCTGAAACATGTGCAGAGTTTTAAATTTCAGGAATGTCCATGTGCACATGCATTATGATGAGAGTCAACTTGTGATTAAATTGATCTTTGCCTGAATAAAAAAGTAGTACAATAAGTGGAGTATATGTACTTCTAATTAAGTAGGCAAACACACATATGAGAAAGTAAAGTTAGGATCAACTATGACATTATTTACATTTCCAGAAAGATGTATGTCCAAAGTCTTTTTCCTCTGTACTGTAGCACAGGAATTACATCATTACATCATTAGATGTAAATACATAAAATATGCGAGATTTTATTTGAATTTTTTTCAATTCTGTGAGTTTTCTTTAGTATAAGTTATTCTCCTGATAAGTACATTTTACTCCAGAAATATAAATATTAAAAAAAAATCATGCACTGTGGAACAGAAGCACTGACTTGACACTCAGTTTCAGAGTCCCACGTGCCCTATCATTAGTGGCAGACTGATTGTTTTCTACATTTCAGCAAAACACACTGGACTAATTATAATTTCACCAACACTGGAGTTGAAGAACACAGATTAATGATCAGCAATTAAAACATCAACAACATCACAAACAATAATGCTTCATACTGTTAATTTCTGTTGCCTGAAGTCACGCTATTTCTCCTTGGGCATGAAATACATAATGCAATCATTACTTCCAACATGAATAAAATGCCATCACATTACATGCTGAGATTCATATACTGTGGCTAATTTACAGCACCTAGACAGAAATGTGCACTTGGTGGATTGTGCATATGTAATAGGAAGCTAAATCAGTGCTAAGATCTGAAATACCAGAAGTCAGTCAAATTGCTCTATCCAAACATATGCAGCACCAAACCCAAATTTTAAACAACCATAAGCTCAATGTAAACAAAGTACGTCAGACTGGAGTCTTTACCTCCAGAAGTTTTTCTGGCAGACCAATGCTGTCAGATTCAACTGACAGAGGTACAGCCTAGACTTTTGTGCTACGTTTTCTTAGAAATCTAACATCACTGTAATTCTTTCTGTCTGGTGCAGCATTCAATTTAATCAAGTCTCTAGCACAAAGCTCATCTGATGTCATTTCTCATTTGTGTAGCGGGAAATCAATGGCTGAGCTGCAATTCACTGCAGTAGGGAACTGAGGCTTGCCCTTGCCCTTTGAGCATTTGCCTGCAGAGTTTGGAGGCCGTCACCCCGCAGTCAGCATGGCTTGTGGTAGCACAACTAGGGCAGGACTTAAAACAGCCCTTTTGTCAGCATATCTGCAAGAGCATCCCATTAGCTATGGTACAAGTGATTGTGTGAACTCACCTGCTGTAACACTGTTTCTGTTATGCTCAATATTCTCTGTTATCCTTTTCACCTACGGGAATTTATGTTGGGAGATGCATTCAGTAAACTGAAAAATAAACAAATGTACTATCTCTGTGTTGAATGCCAGCATCTTTTTGTGATCTGAAACACTAAAAAGCAAGCTGAGGACAGCTTTGTTATGAAAGAATGGTGAGCAGAGGCAGACAATGGAGGGAATGAAAGTAAACACATGACTCTCACTAGTCATTTTCAGAATGGAAAAATCCTGTTCACTCAGCAGCCCTATTATGGAAATTGAAATGGATAATAAATCCAGCAAAGACATGTATTAATTAATCTTTGCTACATTTAAAGTTTTCCCTATATGATTCAACAGGATAAAGCAAGATGTCAGTAGCTGATGTGTTCTTTACTAAGTATTTATCAAGGAAGAGCTAAATCGTCTCTTACCAAGGGCAGTGACTCCTGATGACTATGGAAGAGCTAGACTGATATGGAGTAAAACAGCCCAACAAGAGGAAATATCAACACTAGTTATGTCTAGTTATGTCTAGTTATGTCTAGTTATGTCTATCTGTGAATGGACACACAGATAAAGAATTCACCCGTCAGCTCACAGGGATGACCTGCCTGGTATAGCAAATATCAGATCACTAGGGATGTCATGGAAGTGGAAGGGAAAGTCAGATGTTTCATTTATTTATAAAAATTTCTGATTAATTTCTAACTCTAGATGTTTCTTGTTCCTTTCTAAGCAGCTGGAATTAAAGCTGTTCATGAGCTGCCACTCATGAACGAAGATTCTGCCACCCTGACTATCTGCATCAATATCTCACAAGTGTCATTAAAACCAGCTGGTATATTTATGAACAAAAATGCTACATTGTAGAAAGCTTGGCAGAATTTTTCCCTAATACATTAGCAGCCCTGGAGGCATTGTCATAGAGATGCCAGAAAAAGGCTTAGTTTCACTTCCCAAATCCAGTTCCCAGGAGCAGCAGGGATTACAGCAAGAAAGGTCTTTAGTGGCTGAAAGAGACTTTCCTTATGCCACTTACTGGGACACCCTCTGGCCAAATGAACATATTCTGTGGGTTCTGAATTCAGCCAGGTTGAAATTCACGCTATTTCTTGCTATGATACAGAGAAGTAAGGATGCTTCCACCTGACACCCAACACATGGCATATGGGCAACTACTACAAGTGATAAACAGAATGTCTGTTACCATTTCTCAAACATAAGCATGGATGGCTGAAGGCCCAGTCTAAGAAAAGTCCCCTTTTAGAGCCAAACAACAGGTGGAACAGAATTATCATCATTTTTATACAATACCTTATGGGCATTCTGGAGCTTAATGTTGTCATGACAGCTTCAGACAACTTTGTTTCAAATGCCTGTGTGTGAAGAATCAGCCTTGTATTAACCTTATATCCACAATCAGAGAAATTTTACATGACAGTAAAATGGCGTCATGACAGATGTTCTTGAATATATTTTCTTAATTTTTCTTTTTTCTCTTTACACAAATTTTTATAAGCCTTAAACTCTATAGAAGGAGGTTTTTACCAGAACCTGGTAGAAGTCTTAAAATCACAGATATTATGGTGCTGATGTTTCATCACCTCATTGTGCTGGCCTGCCCTGTCATTACCAACCTCCTCCCTGAACACAACTGTAAGAGACACCCAAATCCTGCAGAACAGCCCAGACCATTCTGCAGTGCAACACTTTCCAAAAACACTTCTTCCTGGCAGCCCTGCAAATCATATCTGGTGATATTGGTTAGAACAGCACAGGCAAGCTCCATCCATCACAGCAGCAGTGTTTCTTCTTCTAAATTTTATCTTCTGCTACATGTAATTGGAAGAAATAAGAAGAAACTGTTTCAGAGGCACTCTCTCAGGAGGCCTGTGTTTGAAAGGTTTAGAAACACCAGTACAGCTTGACCTGACATCAATGGCATCAACAAATGCTCAGTTCCAGACTGGGATATAATGGAGCCAAACAAGCCACTGAAACAGCCCCCCAATGCACACCTCCCCCACCAGGCTCTGACTCCATTTTTGTGTTTCATGTCATACAACAAAGCAAGACTCCAGCTCAACAAACTCACAAAATGAAAACACTTTCCATTGCATTATTCATTTTGGGTGTAAACTTACTGTGGCAGATATCACCAAAGGATTTTGGAAATAGAGAGGTGTACTTACATGGCTTTCAGCAGCAAATAATTAGGTATTTGCTCTCAGAATAATACAAGGAATCTTTTGAGAAATGTGTAAGCAAAAAGGAGGATTTATACAGCAGTTTCACAGTAAATCAAACACATCAAAATGTGACCTATTCAAACTGCAAGTGATGTAGTGAAGAAAGATCATCCCTTAGCTGAATACATGTTAAGTTCAGCAAAACTGTCAAAGCCCTTTAAGGCAAACAGCCCATTACAGACCATGAACGTTGTAAACTATTACCACTGCCAAGGTAATGTGGGATAATTTCTCCAGAACTGAAAAGCTGACGTATTGTCATTTGACTTTTCCTCAGAACTCTATAGATAGATCATCTCTGCAGATAACATGCTTAACAACAGGAAGGTTTTCTCCCTTCTCAGAACAGCTAACAGAAAAGAGGGGAAAGGCAAGTCTGTACAGGTTACAGTAGCTACAGCAGTCAGAAAAAAATATAGAAACAAAATCTCTTAACAATTCCACAATTATATACTGTTCTGTGGCAGAGCTTGGAAAAATCAACTGGAAGGTAAGCAGAAATCAGGACACTGATTTTTCTGTCAGGAGTAGAGAAAAATTACAGCACTGACTCCCAGCAGTTGAATCCTCAATCCACAAGTTTACATGATTAAGCTGCGACCATTTAACACACCAGGCGTTTGATCGATATCTCTGTCACACAAGAAAGGACACAAATTGCTTCGGGAAATGCTAATGGACATCCTAAGGTGTAACTGCCTTCCAAAAGCATCCTTCTATGTTTGTACACTAGGGGGATCTAAAGCAGGAACAGTGCTGCAGTTGCACGGGAGAGCATACACAGGAGATATGTTCTGCATTGTTATCTCTATCTTTCAATTATAACAGCTAGCCATGAGGCAAAAAGGGTTTTCCAAACATATATGGCTGTTAAAAAGCCGATACAAAAGCCTGAGGTTCTTTAATAAAAAGGGCAGCAGATTATCCACTGTGCCCATCAGAACATGTCTTTCGGTACTTGTAATAGTGCAGAGTGTCAATGACACCTTTAGGATCATTACTGGTTCATCCTGAGGCTCTAAATACATAATCACTTTATAACAGATGCAAATAGATTATAAAAACCAAACAGATATCCCATAGGAAACAAATAAAACATGAGAGCCTAATGGAAAACAAATATTCCTTTAGACCTTTAAATCACAGTTGTGATGCAAAACAGTGCAAGAAATAAACTAATCTGGCACTTTCTACTCTCAGTGACTTTCTCACTCATTATCACACCTTATTGAGCTCTCACTGATTTGATATCACAGCAGCTCTGACAAAAAATGGTTAAAGAGAACACGGAGAGTTCACTGTGTTCAAGAGGCTGAAAACAGATGTTTTGTCGCTCTGGAGTTTTAAAATAAATAGAAGTTTAAAAAAGATACATCACGAAGCTGGTTTAAATCATCTTCTGAGTTCAAGGTCACAGGCCACTGCTTTTTAAACTGAAATGCAGAGATCTGTACTATGAGTACCTACAAAAGCTCCAGAAAAGCAGGATTTTTTTTTTTTTTAACTTCTATTATGAGCATTATACCTGCCCCTCATAGGCCAGTCAACAAAAAGTGAAATCATGTTTAGCTGTTGGAACTTGAGCTCATAGCATAAAGATTCATAGGTCTAGCTGTAAAATGAAGCGTCACTCATACTTTAACCAATTTGGAAAAAAACACACCACTCACTGGACAGTGATTTGACTAAAAAAGTGTGGCCTATCCAAAATAAAAAGAGGGAAATATCAAAGGGATGCTGAACTTTTTTCTAACATTTCTAAATAGAAATTCTATTTTAAAATTTATTATTTGTCCCAAAGAAAACGTCTCATATTTGTATTTCTTTAAAGATTTGACCTTCACAAAAAAAGTTGAATTTCTTTTTATTTAAATTTAAACATTTTCCCATAACCCCTGCATAGTGTCTGTCTTAGCCATGTGTTTCACATCTGCTTTTCAGTATTGCCAAATTAAAAAAAAAAAAGTCACAACTCACACTGTTCATTTCCTTCCTAATGATTTTATTTAAATGCCATATTGCTCCTAAAATACTGATAGCAACAAAAATGCCGAAGGTTTCTGCATCAAGGTGCAATTCCATCGAGCCTCGCTTTGAACTTACTAGGATATCCACTGGCTGAATTTTACACAGATCAAGTTGGCTTTGAGATTCAGATTCAACACTTATGAAAATGACTTTGTTTAAAAATACACTATTCAAAGATTTTCCTGCCCAAAGGAGCCCCTTTAACCTTCAAGCTGTACTTACCGTAGGAATTCATGTGAGCCTTGAGTAGTCCCAGCTCTCTCTGCTCACAGCAGTATTGTTTATGCTCATTGATACCTGTTCTCCACATCTTGGAATTTTTCCCCAGTTGAACTCTGCCCCTGGAGGGTACTGATTCATCCATTTCCTGATAACCCATATGTTGTCTTTGGATTTTTAAGAGAGACAGCAAATACTGCAAAAGGAAAAAGGTAAAAGAAAGGATTTGAAATTTTAAACACACATCAACTTTTTAAAAATTACATCTTCTTTTGTATTTTCCTTGAATGAGTATTCATTTCATTGAGTTTCATCAGCATGAAAGAACACAAAAGTAAATTCTTAATTTCCTTCTTTCAGATATTCATATCAGCCACTAGACAGGTTAAACATCTATGGATAATGAGGAGAAACACAAGTTTATTAGCAAGAACTGAATAAAAAGCACGTATCCTCATTCTTCAAAGGATCACAAAAATAAATCTAGAACTGCTCTATAAATAGCATTTGATGGAGATTAAAGAGAAATCTTACTTTCCCATATTAGTTCCTTAATTGCCTGACAATACTACATTCTGAAGCAATTTCATCAGAGAGACAATAGACACAGACACACTTTGCTAAAGAGAAAACTAATTTGCATCACTTATTCCATGGTAACTGTGCATGTTTTCAGCACATAAACAGGTGAGGGTGTTTATCTCTCAGTAAAAAAAATGCAATTTATCTTGTTTGGTGTATCAGGGTATGAACATGCACAGGAATGTTTCCCATGTCACAAAAAAACCTGACAATTTTCTCAGAGGGCCTTGCCCATGAGCTCATACCCCACGATAAAAGGCCTTCCTATCCTCCACAAACCAGCAGCTCAGACTTCGTGGCAATTTGAAAACTCCTCATAAACACCCACTTCAGAGCAGTAAGGGAGTGCCTGTACTCAGCTCAAAGCACACGAGCACTTACAGATCAAAACCTTTATCAGGGGAAGTTGCAAGTCTTAGAATGTATAACATTAAGAAAAAGTTGCAATTCCTCAAGAAATGTATTCACTATCATTTATCAGCAGCAACCATTAATAGAAGACTGCAAACTTGCAAATGGCTCCATTTCAGTATGCTTTTCAGGCCACTGTTTAGAATATCATGACATTTAAGCAAAATGTTACGAGGTGACATCTCGGGATGTTATTTGATATTTCATATGGATGGATAAACTCCCTTTGCCCTGCCCATTAGCTGGCAGTTCCAATCCAAAGGATCAGTCTGGAAGTTCAGAGTTATGAGTGCAGAATGAAAAACTCAGTGTGCAGAAGCAGTTCCCAATGGAGGCAGAGGGGATGCTACAAACTTTACATGCTTTTTTTGCCACTGCCAGCTATGGGAAGTCATCAATTTACATGACATTTTATCTTTCAGGCATGTACTCGTTTCTAATGCAAATGATATTAAAAAAAAATATCGATTGACTATAAATATCTCCAAAAACAGTTTTTGTGAATAATGAACTTTTGGCCAGATATTTCCATTTAGTGCCTTTGAAACATTGAATAAATATTTTTAGTATGAGTAATTGCAAATAAATGATAGAAATATTTTATGTTTTTTCTTAAGGGGTAATTCACATAGCCATCCCAGATAAGTGTTACTACTCAGGAAAAAAATACCCACAGCATATGCAAGACAGCACTGGGTGACAGACATTCCTGAATCATACNTGACTATAAATATCTCCAAAAACAGTTTTTGTGAATAATGAACTATTGGCCAGATATTTCCATTTAGTGCCTTTGAAACATTGAATGCTACAATAAATGTTTTTAGTATGAGTGATTGCAAATAAATGATAGAAATACTTTATGTTTTTTCTTAAGGGATAATTCACATAGCCATCCCAGATAAGTGTTACTACTCAGGAAAAAATACCCACAGCATATGCAAGACAGCACTGGGTGACAGACATTCCTGAATCATACCACATTTTCCCAGGAGATCTGGGTCATTACAGCCACTTGCTATTAAAGCTCAAACAATTTAATAATGAAAGCTGAAACATTTTCACTGTTGATGTCATCATGACATTAAATTATATGATAGACTGCTCCAAAATGATAAACTTTAAATTATGAAAAAGTTTATGATGCATAAACTGTCCATCTCTGTTAACATCTTTTACCAGTTCCAACTTCTTCCACTTACAGTAAATGTCACCAAACACCTTCATCCTTTTAGGAAACAACACTATAAAGCTGAAAAAAAATTATAATAGACAAAACTACATTTTCAGTCTCTATCTTCCATTTATAATGGTGTTAGGGTACATTTTGGTAATAGGAAAACCCGGTCTGCAGACAGGACAAACAGATCCTCTCATGAGGTAATAACTGTTAAAGCAGAGGAACAAGCTATTAGTAATAATTCTGGAGGACAAAACACTTCATTTAGGTACAGAGGGAGTGTGGAATAGACAAAGTTTGCTCATTGTCTTCAATATATAAACTAAACGAAAAGCTCAACGATACGGGCCCTGGGGAGGTCAGTCAGCCTCCAGCCTCCACATCCTCTCACTCCTCCATGCCTCAGTTAAACGTTGTGTCAATCAGTGCCAGGTGATCTGGTCTCATTAGGTGGCCCTGCACAAACTGCAGCCCAGAAGTATCACCAAACTCAATCACTGTCAGCCGTGCCTAAACACAAGGCTGTGTCTAGGTACAGATGCCCATATACCCCCACTGCCAAATCTTCAAGCTGTACTTTTTACATGAAGGATTTTTCAGTCCTTCCTATGCCTCCAAATTTTTTTGTTCTTACTCCAGCTTTCTTGCTATTCCAAGTCCAGGGAAAGATAAATAAGGTTATATAGAAAAAAAAAATCAAAACTTTGTAACTGGGAATTAGAAACTTTTTGTATTTAATATCATTCCATTAAAGTGTTTCATATATTTCACACAGGTAGTGGAGCACTGACTGTTCTGCACAGCCACATGGCACACGAGCTTGGCATAGCCAGTTGTGTTCAGCACAATAGAAACAAACACATTAATTCAAACATGCATTCATACATATTTTCAATGCAACTGTACCTAGGAGTGATTTCAAGTGTGCCAAGCATGAAACCAGCAATTCTGAACACAAGTGCTATTAACAAACCTAAAATGCAGATGAAAAAAAATCTTCTGCAAAATAACCTTTAACATTTTATAAAGTAACTGATAAATAATGGCAGTCATTTGGCTTATAATGAAATATAGACTACAGGGAAAATCCTTTTTTTGTAGAGAGACTGGGAAAAATGCAGTTCTTAGTTATACATCGCAGCATTCCACATCAATTTTGCTGACTTGCAAATGTAAACAGTTTTGCACAAAGCTTGGCAATCTAATAATCACATTGAGCTCCTCCCACATAATAATAATTTTTACTTGAAAAGACACCGATAAAAAGTTTCTTCTGCTGGGTTTCAAATGGAACTGTGAGACTCATGCTTGACTGTGAGTCAAGAGTTTTCATGTCAACTTTTTGTTACTGAAAGATGAAGAGAATAACAAGCTTTAAGGAACAGGTACTAAAAAGTAGAAGAACTAAAAAATAAACACCTGCAGAGAAAGACAGAAAAGCTTGCCCTGACAGAATATAATTCAATTAAGGTTGACATAGTGTCCCTAGTAAAGACCCTGTTCTCAATCACTTGGCCCATTGAGAAAGCTGTAATCATCTGGGTGATATGTCTCCCTCAGCCTGAATTTCCTGGAAAATTTCAGTCAAAGTACTACAGCCATTCCTGAGACAAAGGCAACAGGAAAGAGCATTTACTTAGAATGTTAAAAGATTCAGAAGACCTTTCTTTAAAAAGTCCCATGCTTTAGGATAAGGACTTGAAAGCTGGCAGAGACCTTGTGCCTTTTGCTCTCTCAATGAAAAGCCACTCAAAAGTGTCCAACTTCAAGCCTTGTGGTCTGTGCACAGCCAGTATTTCCTGGACTTGCATATCCCAACCTTTCTGTCTGTACTGGATGTGCTCCAGGGGCCTGAGAAGGTCTTTCTCTGCAATTACAGCTCAGTGCCAAATCTGAGTCGAACAATCTGAACTAAGGCAAGAGGTCTTAGGAAGGAAAGTATTGAAATAGCAGCGAAGTCCAATCAACATGCAAGAGGCAGCTCTCAAACTCAAATCTCCAGGGAGAGCACCAATCCTTTGGGGAACAGTCTGGGAAGAAGAGGAGCTTGAAGAATGAAAAAGAAACTGGGTAAAGTGTAGGCAAAAGACAGAGAGCCAGAAAACTTGGGCCAGAAGAAAAGAGAACAAATGGTGAGCAAGTTGACTGCTGGGCAGAGAGACTAGAGTAAAACCCAGGAGAAGGAAGACAAAACTCTGTTGAATGACAGCTTCCAGGTAGAAGAGATATCTGGTAATGGGGCTGGAGTAGTAAGAGACATGGAAGCTGTGTCTCCTACAGTACCCCTCCACCCTTCACCAAAACATCCTGCAACTTAATATCATTATATAATGCTAAAGCTTTTGTTCTAAAGCGGGTTTCTTGCTCCTTTCTCTAACTTCTGATCATATTCATTATTTCTGTAATCTTACTACTTTCCTCTGAGGAAAATAGCATTTGTATTTTTGGCCTACCTTTTAAGGATATAGATATTTGAATATTTTCCAGTCTTTTACTGTTTCCTGACAAATGTTTTACTATTTTTTTTTAATAAAAATACAACATTCAAACTAAAAAATAAGCTTTCAATAAAAATTTTGACTTCCATGAGCACACATGAACTCAGCTCAGAGGAACTTCCAGGAACATACCAAATTAACCTTTTTTGTTTTCTCTTGTTTGTTTTTATAAATCACCATTAATTTTACAGTAAATCTATTTAGCTCAAATGAAGTGTTTGAACTGCTTTGGGAGAGAAAATGCAACTGCTTCTGCAGAGCCATTGGACAGAGTTCTTTGCAAAACACTCCAACATTTCCATTCATTTTTATGATTCCTTTGCCATCATAGCAGTCATGGGTGTAAATGTATGTGATAACTAGTTGACAACCTTTCTAAATTTTTATTTTCTATAGTTTGGTTATAACTAAAACAACTACCAGGTTTTCAGTATCTGACCCACCTAAGACAAACCTCACCAACTTTGGTGTGTTATATTAAAGTACTCTGATAAAAAATAGACATTTAAAATTCATGTTCCAGGTAGCTTGAATATCTACATAAATTTTCAGAGATTTTGTTCAACATTGAACCCTCATCTACCAATTCCCAGCACAAGAATACCTTTAAGTCCAGGAATGGCTCACATGTCAAATGTTCTCAACTTAGCCAACGGGATTTCCATTAGGATTATTAGAATAAAATATTCCAATAAGGAAATGTTCTTCAAAGTACTAAAAAAAAGGCACAAAGCTTTCTCAAATATTTTTCATTCTATCCACTGCTTCTGGCAGTCATCAGAAGGGCTGACAGCTGCATTTCAATTTTCAGATTTCACTATTGCCTTTGATACATGTTACTCTTTGTATATATCTGGATTATTTCTGAGCCTAATTCTTCTAAAAGTCCCTGCACAACTGGATTTAGTTTTCACTGTCAGTGGCCCGAACAAGATGATCAATTAATGTGAAAAGACCCATGAGGCAGCAAGAGAGAGGGACATGTAACAGTGTCAAAATCTGCAAGATTGTTCTGTATTACTTAAGCTCATGTGGCTGAATCACAGTCTAGAAAACTTAATTTAGGAACTCAGTTCCAAGTTTTGGAAGACAGTTCATAATTGAAAAGTTCATTTCTAATGAAAATATGAGGTGATGAAAGGTTGGACTAGCAGACTAGATCATTTGAGTCTTTATTAATAATATGAGTTCATTTTAATTCAGTGAAGCACATAATTGGCATCAAGTTTTTCAAGATCAGTACTCTTTCCTGTGACTTGAATCTGTAATTTTTTAAGACATTTTTAATGTTATGGTAGATGTTTTTATTATTTGCATTTTTAAATTAGGTTACTGTTAGATAGTCCAGACTAATTATAAGCTTGTTGATTTTATTGAGCCCCATGATATCCAGTGGCTAGTGACAAATCTTTATAAGCCTAAACCCGAATTCCTTGCAATGACTCTGCAGTCATCTTGCACTGTGGGGCAGAGATGAGCAGGTCCCCCTGAGATTACTCCACCTTGAACAACCTGAAAAGGGCAATGGGGTCAATTACTGTGTCATTTTACCCCACAGCTGCTGCATATAAATCAGCTTACCAAAAGCTCTTAAAGTGCTTTAACAACATTTACTTCAATGCCATTATCTTTGTAATTCCAGGCATTCTCAATGTACAACAATGAAATCCAGAAATAAAAATACATAGAATGCAATGGAAATGCCCTTGGCCATTTAGACTGAAATCACCACTCTGAAAAGTGAAGAAACTTTCTGACATTTGCCCTGCTGATATAATGCATTTTATTGAGGTACTAGTCTACAGGAAAGATATGCTTAAAAAAAACCCCATGTAATAAAAATCACTCAGTCACATCACAAAGTCCCACTCTATTGGATACGATTTTTTATCAGTAAGGTCCTCAGTACTCTTGCACTCTTAACGTTAGCAATGTCAGGATTCTCTGAATCACTCTAAGTTATTTTGCAAATCCATAGTCTGATTTTTAGTTCAGCTTTCTAAAAGAACCTGTGATTCACAAGTCTAAATTATATAATACTAGTCTTTGAAGTACAACAAACTTAGCCCCAAAATGGTTGACATGTAATAATCTTCAAGTGACATATTGGAAAGTCTAATTAAATACTCTGTGGTCTTTTCAGGTTTACAGAGGCATAAATAAGAACTAGCTACCCATCTAGCAACAGAAAACCACAAGTCTGAATTTTCAGAAAGCCTCAATTTGCCATAGTAGAGCAATAAGGTGAGATTTTTCTTATTTTGTCTAGGTTGATGATGCTGGTAAAGATGGCAAGGAGAAACACATGTGGCATGGCTGATGCAAGCAGTAAGTTCTGGCTTTCAGTCGTGCCAGGGTTGAACAGCAATTCACATGGCTTTTTCCTGGCTCCAAATACAGATTTATACCTTAAACACAGCAAGAGAAGCTGATAACCACAGAACTTGTGGAGTCATACAGTCTCTGAAACCCAGACTCATTTCTGGAGCTGCATCTCACCAGGGCAGCATCTGAGGTCTCTCATTGTCTCTCTTTTGAAAGGGAGTATGAAAAAACGTCAAACAGGTGATCTAACAGAACTTTCTTGAAATGAACATTCAGACTGAATTATTTTCCTTGTTTACATAATTGTGTGTTATTAATTAATTCAGAATATCATAGATTAAGAAGGAATACAGAATATCATAGATTAAGCTGGTGTTCTTCAAAAGGAAGAAGACAGAAGGTACCTAAAGGACAGACAGTATTGTAGCATAGAATCCAGAGGAGTATTTAGCCAGTTTCTCAGGTCCTCAGTGTTTGAAGCCAAAACCTATCACACTGCCCTAGGATGCCTTCTCACCCATTCAAAGCACTGCATAAGAAATTGATTGAAAAACTTCAGCCCCATATTTTAATAACATCTACACAATGGAGGTATATTTCTTTTATCTTCTCAAAGGAGTCAACTATGAAAGAACCTGTAGAAAAAATACCATTCTGTTTTCTGCTGCCCTTTTGGAAATACAATTTTAAAAGGGCTGACCCAGTGTTTTCCTTCTAATAACTAAAAATCACAGTTAAAGGTTTTCGACTAAATTGTTTCATTAGATGAGTTTAGTCTGAACTCTCTCTTCTCTTACAGTGCCAGCAGCTATCATCATACTTCATGGCACTTCTTTAGAGAACACGTCTGCAGACCAGAACTCCGTAAAAAAGAACAAACTAACTTTGCAGACTGTGTATTCCACATTAGAAGCAAATGGATGTCTGCTGAGGGCAACGCTCTCCACTGTGATAGTCAAAGCTTTGAAGCTTGGTCAAACTTCCAGGACACTGCAATCTGCTTCGAGTAGATGACAGCACGAGCTGCACTCTGGCAGAAGCAGATGAGGGACAGGATGCACTGTCACCAATTATCTGAGTTTTTGACTGCTACAGATCCAGCTTTTCTTCTTTGTAAAGAATCCCAGCTCCACCAGTACTGTTCACTACTCATTCACCTCTTTTGTAAAAGCCTCTAGAAAAGCCCTTCAGTCCTTCATTTCAAGGAATTCTCAGCATACCCCGGGTGGCTGTTAAACACAGAGTACAATTTATGAAGTACTGCCAGCTGATGCCACCTCCAAGGGTTCAATGGCAAAGGGACCAGTTCTGGTCACCCACCAGCTTCTGAACAGCACAGGGGGGAATGCTGTTCTCTGAGCCCCAAGCAGAAGAGGACACACAGACACAAAACCCCTCATTCTTCATGGGATGGGAAGCTTTGTTTGAAGGCAGTTCAGGAACCATGCGACATCACTGATGCAGTAATTTTTTGCTAAGTTCACTCTCACGTGTCCATGCACAATAAGGACAGCAAGACACAGAATGAAGTCATTGCTCTGCAACCACATTCAGCTCAAACCAGGGCCCTCTGTGACTCGAGCTCAAACACACTGCAAGGGAAGTTAGTCCTGCCTAGGCAGCGGAACACACTGAGGTCAAACAGATCAGCATAGCTAGAGACCATGCAAAAATAACCTCTATTAGGAATTTCCTTCCAAAAAAAGAGTTAAATTTTGTCAAATAAGAGACAGAATAGTACAATATATAGAAACATAATAACAACAGTAAAGAAAGTTATTAATTTCTTTAAAGAGGTAGGAATGGTTTAAGAAGTATGGTGAGGAAATTTGTCCTCATTTTCAACACCTCTCCAAGATAAGGTGTCTACCCTTAGTAAGTTATCTGACCTGTTCACCACCACTAGCCTTGTTATTAATTCTCTTATATTTATGTCATTTAAATACTGAAAGCTATAATCAAGGTTATACATCAATACTAAATAAGCAATTAGCAGTCAGACACTAATATCAAGCTGACATTTCATAGGGATTTTCAGATTCTCTGGGCCCAAAGTTCAGCCTGTATATCCATTAACTCTGTGCATTATTTTTTAAATAGCACAATCTTTCCTGTCTAGATTGGTGATGTAAAATCACAATTTTAAAAGACTAAATATATCATCTGCAGAGGACTGTCCCCATCTCATGACAGGAACTCCACATGTCAGATTCACTAGAACACTTTTCAAAGGACTCTTTCTAATAAAACCAGATTAGGCAGTGTCTTGCTGATGCTAGCCAAGTATGCACTCCCATCACACCTGCATGAATGGTAGCAATGCACAATTACTCCTTCACCATGTTAATTCAAACTACAAAACATTCAAAAATGTTTTTGTGAGAACAAGTAAGAGAGAGTGAAACAGGACAGAAATATATGCCTTCTCTGTCTAGAAACACTACCACCTTCCACACAGGGAAGTTCCAGCAGCAGGAAAGAATAGGTTCTCCTTTTGCTAATAGAATAAGACATTTTGACAAACAAAGGCAGCATTATATAGTTCTACTGCAGTAGTTCTACAGTAACATGCCAATAACATATCAGAAACACAATTTATGGGTATTTCAGTCACAATATTATATATCAAATTTGCCTTAGGATGTACAAAAAAAATTTAAAAATCCAGAGCACAAACACTTCACTGTTACTGAATTGTAGTGGAATTGTCATTTCATGACATCAATCCTTCAGGTAGTCACATGATGAAATAATAATTCTTAATGTGACTACTCTCCCCTATAATTAACAGCCTACACAAGAAAGGGTCCATCATACATTTACTGGTCCCTTCCTTTTCCTGTGTGATCAAACACCGCACAGTAAACAGAAAATATGAACCACATTGTGCTGTATCCAAAACCTGAGAGCAATAAGAAGACACAAAAATGAGAATGATATCTTAGAGCAGCTGACAGCCCTTAGATCAGTACCATTTTCCCCACAGGAACTGGCTCCAATATTTCTGCCATGGCACTGCGTTTTTTGATGGAGAAAATACCATATACCTTTTCAACATGGCATGGGATTTAGCCACAGGTCTTATGCAGCTAAATCTTGTTCATGCAATGCCTGGAAGATTTGGATGGGAATGATTAATTATTACTTTTTAGCACTTTCTTTTGTATAAAGAATTTAGAGTTTTGGAATAGTCCTTCAGGAAATTACCCCTTAACACTTGTCCCTCAGTACTTTATAATAAAAAGTTCATTGCAATAATTTTTCACAGATGGAAGTTTTTGGAATTTTTTTCTTTTATTCTCCTTTTCTGTCTAATCTCTTTAATTTTTTTTTCTCATGAGTTGAAGAGATCATCATTTCTACCAAATTCTTTAGTACTGATTGTAACTAACAATCACAGACTGAGCTATATTATTTATTTGCTGGGCATCTGGCATTTTCCCTGCAATCAGGGACTGAAGGTCACATTGAACCACTGGAAAAAAAAATCTAGAAAAACCTGAGATATCAATCAGGTTTTTTTTTTAATTTTTTATGTTTGGAAATTACATTATTGATCTGCTAGACACTGGGTTGTTCTTGGTAAATTAATAAAACACTCATTTTCTCTGTCTTCCCTCAACAATGTAATAAACAATTTCAGATTAGATCTAAGACTCTTTCCCTGCTTGTAGTTATGTAGTGGGACTCGGGTGAAATTTAAATAAACTAACAATTTTCCTTTATGTTGACACAGTTTTTTGCAGGATATTCCCAAACCCTCATTAAATAATTGTAGAATTATGTAAGAAATCCACTCACAAGACCATGCTCCAAATCATACAGCAGCTTGCTCTATATTGTGTTTATAAAAATAATATCCAGTTTTTGAAAAAAAAGATAAACAGTAAGATCTCAGAAGAGCTTTGAGCTCAGAGAAAAAACCAAGAATGGGGAATGCAAAAACCAGATTAATAAACTGGATGGTTCTCAAAATATATAGAGCTTCTAATGTTTTTGTCCTTAGCTATACATTGGAATATTTCTGAATATTCTGAATATTGCATCCACTCCACCATGAGTAGATAAAAGAGGTGGGAAGGAGAGGGAGCACGAGCATAAAATCTTGATCTCTCCATTTGACATTCTGATCATGATCTGTTTTTCTTCTTTTCTTTCAAAATTCTTTTTCCAGGCTGTCTCTTTCCAGCATCTCCTATACCATAATACCACCCTTTCCTACTATAACAAAAGAAGGGTGTACAGAAGACACTGCTGCATTCTCAGTCACAAGGACTGTGTAAAGTGGTGCTGCCATCACCATCTTGTGCTCTGCCTTGAGAGGGCTCTCCCACCTTCAGTAAGGAAAGCCAATCTTCCTCTATCAAATCTGCTTATCAAATTTGAAGTAAAGCATCTTTGACTTTGTCCTACTCTGGTGGATGAGAATCTTCACAAACACCACAGAAAACAACAATATCACTGTTTTCCCCCCAGTCCCTTCCTAAACACCTCAGGTGCTCGGAGGGCTGTGGGATGATGAGGCTAAGGGTGAACAGAGGACCAGTCTCACAGAGTGGCTGCACTCATCCCTTGTGTTTGAGGCCTCCACTCTGCGGGCTCACACAGAGCTGACTGTTCCTTGAAAGGATCTGCAGCCACCATCTAGTGCTGCTCCCTGGACACGAGGGTGAGGCCATTGTCCACATGTCTCTCAAACACTCACCAGCTTGGGGAACATTTCTTTAGAAAACCTGTTCCAGTGTTTGACCACCCTCTTGGTAAATAAATTCTTCCTAACATCAGTCTAAATCTGCCACAGCACAAAGTCAAACAATTCCCAAACATCCTATCCCTGGATAACAAGAAATGCTCAGCATTTCCCTCTCTACCTTCCCTCCCTAGGAAGCTGTAGAGAACAATGAGGTCACCCCTTAGTCTTCATTTCTCTAAACTAGATAATCCCCAAGTCCCTAACTGCTCCTTACAGGCTATTCCTGCCAACCCTTTTGTACTTCATTGTAATGGTAAAGTCTTCCCACAAAGAAACAGGGAGGTGGTGGGTGTTTGTGTCCACTGAAATTGTGTTCTGATTCAGGCCTCTTAATAATACAGAAGATTAACAATAAACAACAAAGGTGCAAGGATAAGACAAAAAGCAGTAACAGTTGCAGCTTCCTTATGTGGTAACTGCTGAGTAGGAAAACTTTAGATATTGCCTCTCACGCTGTGGGGTACATTTCCACTATACATGTGATTCTTAGCTGAGTTCATTCAATAAATCTGTGTCCTCAACTATTGACACCCGCACATTCTGCTTTCTCCCTTTTCCTCTGAATTGCCTTCACTCCTTCAGCACAGATTGAATGACTGATTAATTATAACAATTTTAGCATTGCCTTTGTTGCTCACATCAGAGATGTCATTCATTTGTGTGAGAAAGCAGAGATAAGCAGTGCTTAGTGTGGCTTTCTGTCCTTGTACTGGGCCTAAAAAGGAGGAAGCTCTAAGTGTCCTCAGGGTAAATATTCTGGTATTTGTTACTGTGGGTAACCCTGAGTGCCGTGAGGTGGAAGCATCTTGTTACCGCAGCACGACCACCGACAGAAACATTCCAAATGCATGTCTTGCAGATAGAAACAAGTGGAGAATTTCCAGAAAGAACAGTTGGCAATTTTATGATAACTCAGAAATGGAACATGTTTATACTCCGATGGCACAATATCTTACTTTTTGCCTATAAACAAGGCAAAAAGTGGCGTTACTCGGCAGAAATGAAGGGGGGAAGAAAAGGCTTTGCAATATTTTTTTATCATCTTGTCTTCCTGTATCCTGCCCCTTGTCCCTGGCTCTGCTACATTAGCCTGTGGTCATGAACAAACAATTATAAAGATAAAGTGTTTTCATTAGCAGCTTTTATTTTGCATTTTGTATTACTTCAGTGAGGGAAGATTTGTTTTAATTACATCTTGCATTTTAGCAGCACGCATTCTCATCAGGCACTTTTGTCACCCGTGAGCAGAACGTATGATCTCCATGAGCAAGTCTGCTCTGTACTCAGACTGAGCAGGGATGAATGCAACAGAAAACCTTACACAGAGCAGGAGGACCAAGGATGTTTTAATCCTACAATGACTTAACCATAGAGAAGCTGGTTGGCTTTATTCCCCTGTACCATCCAGTTCCGCCCAGATCCAGGACCAAAAGCTGAGACATTCAGATTTGCAGTTTTGTCAGCTGACACTGTGGAGTACTGACAGATGCCCCAGAAGACTCTCAATGTCACAGCCCTTGAAACTTCTCTACCCTCTGCAATATCACTCTGCTTGCCAGTCAGGAATTCAGAAATTATGCTTTGCTTCCTTTGCATCTAATTTACATCTCAGGCAGGGCTGTCATTCTAACACAAAAATTAAAAACCAAAGAAAAAAAAAGAATGGCTGCAAGAACACCAATAAAGTAAACACTATTATTAAGATAACTGTTTTTAAATACACAAAAATTTTTTTAAGGCTTGGATGAAACCTCCTCACAAACTATCACCTCTAAAAACAACTTTCTGACCCTATCCTGATCGTAGGAAGGAAGATTGAAAACCACCAGGAAACAATCCTGCAGTGTGAAATTCAGTGTGTAATGAGGGGTGCAGGTTCCCTCACCCTGGGCATGCTTTGGTCAAGCTCATCAGGCAGCACTGCCACGACTGAAATACCATTGTGATTTTGGCAGAAAGGAACAATTCTGTTCACAGAAGCAACATCAAAGCAAAACATGCTTTGAAAATGTAGAACTCTGAATCATGCTGCTATTTAATGGCTTACATCTTATGAGGATAGAGTAGAAATCTCTTACATTCTTTTCTATCTTTGATACCTTGACAGACCTGCTGCATTTCTTCCACTCTTCTCCATCAAACTCTTCCCAGGCACACACCAGAGCAGCACACCAAGCCCAGCATACCAGACATGGGCACCCCATTCCTTCTGTTTAACTTCCCCAGAGCTGTTTAAGACCAGAACAAGTACTGGTTTTGGAAATTGCCAGGGGAGGATTCCACAAGGCCTTTGGAAAAAATGAGATTATTTGAGCCTGCATATAAATATTTGAAGACTGGAATTATATCAGGAAAAGATACACAGGTAGATCCTAGCATCAGAAGGGCAAGAGTGTAAAGGTTTTTAATACAGCAGAGAGATGACAAACCTAATGTTCAGTTAGTCAAATTCTCATTTGGTAGAACTGACCTCCCAGTCTGAACAGAATCATGTCAGTCAAGGATGATGTTCATTTCCAACTGCACTGGCTTTGTAAAATCTAGGGCCTGATTCATTAATATTCAAAGTACTTTGCAAAGGCCATCTTTTCTGTGAGCTTTTGTGGCAGAGATAGACTGGTACATCCCAGTGGGTTTGTGATTCACAGTTGTAAGGTGGATTTGTTTTGGCATTAGCATTAGTCAACGATTAAATGAATTTCATTTATTAAATAAATTATCAAGTACTACATTGTAAATAGTGTGAGGTGGCTAGAAGCTGCAAAAATCTCAGAAAACAAAAATCTATGTCAAATTTTAGGAAAGCTACACGGAACACACATTCCTTCTCTCTCTGACATGGGTGATTCTATTCCTTTTCTGTCCTTTCTATCTTGTTCTTCATTCAAGTTCCAACTTATTTCATACTGCTACAATATTTAAAGCCATGCAAAACACAACATATCAGTTTATTATAGTCACTTGTTCACAAGATACAACCTAAAGAAGAATTTTCTTTCACTAAAATGCCTTTAACATCAGATTCTGTCGTGCATTCAAGGGTTAAGGAAGGCATTTTAAAGACTTTATAATTTTAGAGTAATGTTAGCAGGCAGCAAAGTCTGTTAACATAGTTAATGAATTCCCATCTCAGCAAGATAGGAGCTAACTACTCTTACATTTCAGATTATGATTATCTTGGGCTTCAGGAAACAACTTTGATCATGGAAACAAATACCTATTTGCAAAAGCATTTAGAATAAGATTGCATTTAACTATGTATCTCTTTGGTTTTTGAGCAATTTAACTTTAGGAAAGAAAAAGAGCTGGGGCAGCTCTTCAGATTCTGTGGATTTGAATTAGTTTCATCATTTAATTTGAATAAAATAAAAAATTATAAGCTATTGGCCATCACGGCAGATAAAAAATACGGCCAACAATACAAATGAACACAAATACATGACATGCATCAAACCTACTAAAAGACAGTCTAATACTGATTCAGCAACTTCCATCCTCCAGTCTTTTCCAAAACTCAGAAAAATGTCTCCTGTTCCCCTACCAGGGCCAGTCACAAAGTTTTCTATTAACTGCCCTGACTGAAGGTCCTTACCAGCTGACCAAATGTGGCAGCTCAAGCTCTGGGGTATGAGCAAGCACCGGGTCACTCACAGCTAGGTGAAGAAGGTGCCTAGGCCTCCCTGCTGTCTCACCAGCATGAAGGGCTGTCCATGTCACCAAACAGGAAGGTTTGATTCAGTCCATAGCTCATCAGGTGGATGAAATTAACACATGAAGTTAAAATGCTAGCATGGTTATCAGTCTGAAGGAAACAGAAGATTTATACAGCTTAACAGACATAACAACATACATATACAATACAATAAAATTCACTGTTTGAGACATACAGATCACCATTAAGGTCATTTAAGCATAGCTTTAACATTCTGTAAACAGGTTATAGGTTTTTCTCACCCTGGGCACCCTTCAAAATAAATAGAATTCTAGTTAAAAAGTCAATGGAGTCTGCTAATTCATTTCATCCTAAAGTAAACATTTAAGAGTAGCTCAGATGGAACATTCCTTCAGTGTATCTATAAACACAGAAAGTGATCAGATTTGAAGGATTTATCTGGAACGCGAAGATTTGTGTTAAAGATTTCTGAACAAGGCAGAACTAATATGGTTTGGTTCCAGAGCCTGTAAATGATCATCCTAACTGAAAACTACAGGGTACTCTGACCTGCCAGCTACCATTTTCCTCTGTATCTCACCAACACAACATTTTTACTGTGATTTTTGAAGCATAAAAAATTAATCATCGAAATAGCAAGACAGAGATCTGTTGTTACAAGATTTTGTGGAGCCACAGGAACAGAAATCTGATTTTAGCAGTCCCAGTGTCCTTACCAGTTGAAAAATGGACATTTAAAGTTAAGGACATTCTCACAGCATTCATTTAACTGGACCAGCATTCATTTTACTGTTAAGCTGTCTTAACAAAAAAACCCTGTATTTACTAAAATACAAATAGATCATCATCATATGCATTTACTTTCACTTATCTAATCCTTGGCCCAAAATAAACATTAGAGAATGTCCCCCCCAAAAAAATCAAAGCAAACAAAGCAACGAAAAATCCACACCTAACAAAACCAATTAAGCAAAAACCCCCTTACCTGACAGCTTTTCGACTTTTTTTTGTCTCAAATTTGCGTTCAAAGTGCTAAGACTGAGAAGTATTGGATATAAATATAATTTGAACTCACTTTTCATTAAAATATGTAGTAATTTTTAAGGCATTTCTAGCTTCAAATACAAAAATGACTGTCCTTCTTTTATATGTCCCCCACAAGGTACAGTGTAAAGATGAGAATCAAGTATTGAATTAGGAAAAAAGGCCAAAGAGCTCAAATAAGAACTAGAAAATGTGAGTGATGAAGCAGAAATTCAAAATTATAGTAATAGAATTCCACTACTAAGAAAAAATTTACATTTTTTCTACACTTTACAAGAGTCTTCCATCACCAAAATCCTGGATTTACAGATAATATTTTGCCATTTATCAATATGAAATTTTATGCAATCTAAGCACGTAAGTACTTCTTGGTAAATATCAGTCTTATTTTATGAGTTGCCTAGAAAATGCATGGATGTGTCATAAATAAATAACTTTTATTAATAAATTATTATGGCAATAAATAAGTAATGTTTCAAATTACCCACTAGCAAAGCACAGATACTGAGCAATTTGCTTATTTTAAATTCAGATTTCTTAATTCACTCCTTATTTCATGCTGCCACAATAGTACTATGCAGTTCTTATCTGTAATTTTCCAAACTCTAAAGAACGTATTAACTTCAACTGTCTCTCAAATTGACTTGATTATGAATTTATGGAATGAAGATATTCATGCAATGAGCAACAAGAAAACAACAACAAAAAAAAAAATCCCAAACTACACACAAAGATAAATCTAATGAAACCGAAATTGAAATTCTAAACAATATGTACTATAAGTCAGTGGCTGTTTCCATCTCAGATATTTTCCCCAAGTACTAGAAATGAAACCGTTTTAATTAGAAGTAGGGATATATCATATGAAACAATAAAATGGAAAAAATATGATGAAAGTTTTGAATTATTAAGACAGTTTTGCCTACTCAGGTATTTACTATATACTCCTTGTATGGCAGTATTTTGACAGACTCATGCTAACAGTTCCTTTTTAATACTCCAGAAAGGAATAAAACTTTGCAGAGCAGAGCAGAAGCATTCCTGCTGCAGCCAGCAGTAAAAACCAATCTACACTTCAATGGACAATCCTCCTCTGGCTAAATACTGAGACAGTAACTCATGGTAATATCAGTATTCTTGGACTGCACTGGGTGTCTTCTTTTGGGAGACAGGATTTTCCTGGAATGAACCTGTCTGGAGGTGGTAAAACTGGACCAAACCAAATATGTGGTGAAATAAGGAAGATCAAGGATGATTTTAAATATCATCTAAATTGTGAAATCATTCTCTAGAAGGATTTGAGTCAAACCCAAAGTGGATTGAGTGAGGATTTTGTGCAGCTGCTTAAATCTGTATGGTGGCCCAGAAGTGTTAACTAGAAAGAGGCACATTATCCTCTTTCATCCTCAGCTTCACACAAAGCTGCTATTGAGAAACGTTGACTCTTCTCTGAGTCCTCCTGGCACAGGGAGAATGGTAGGGGGTTTTGGAGTTATGAACAATTTATCTAGAAATGTTTTGGGAGAGGGGAAAAAAGGTGTTTTATAAAAGCTATACAGCAGTTTATGCCATTAACAAAGCTATTGTAGCCACTAATAATATTCTCTGTGAGAGAAAGCAAGCACAAGGGAAACTGCCTTAGGAGGCAAAACTTGTGTATCTGCAAAAATAAATGCTTAAGGGGAAAGTCTGTCCAGCCAAAATTATCTGCTGGGCTGTGGGGATGAAGTGACCACCCAGGGGACCATCTCACAGAGTGTATGGTGCAAATATGCAGCTTAGTGTCTTTAATGCAGTAGAATCTGCATATTGAACAACATGCAAATAAAAGGCACCATTCTCACAATCTCACAATCTTCAGACCTTTACTCTTAATAATCCCAGTGCAGACCAGTGTCACAACCCAGCAATAGGTAGAACAGTGAGGACAGACAAAAGGATGAAAGGCAAGCTCAAACGTTCAGCACTGTTGGGTGAGCAGCTAAAAGCACATGTCTCCTGTCCAGTGCCAGGCTGGCTCACGCTGGAGCAGGGCAAGGAAATGGACACAGAGAGGATCAACAGGACCATGGAGCTGCATTATCAGGTATTAAGCACAGAAAGTACCAAGAGAAATATGCCTTAACATACAACTGAACTGTGAAAAATTGCATCCGTGCCACAGGTGTTGCAAGGGCTAAACTATCAATGTCTTGAAAAAGGTTTAGACAAACTCCTGAAGGATAGGTCTATCACTGGATATTTGATATGACAGTTCAGATATAACTTTTGACTTAGAAGTCCTTAAACTATTGATTGCCATAAACTGTAAGAATATAAAATGACCCTTTTCTCAAAAGGGTCTTCAATACTTTTCTGTGAGAAGCTGCTGCTGAACTAGTTAGAATTTTGGTGTGACCTAGTGATATACTTCTCATCCTACCCATCTTCTGTGAGTATATATGGAATATCATTGAGAGCTTTTGACTTGCCATCTGCCATAATTACTTTAAGTTGAATTGATGAGAATACTTATAAAGACACAAGGTATATGCACGCTCAATTGCAATAAAGAAGCAATAATTTTAAATTCCAACCAAGAAATAGTTTTTGAGTAAATAATTTAATAACAATTCAACTCTTATTGAGTTGCTTAAAGGAGTACTATGCACAGGCTGTTCCTACTTTTATATTTTGATTCTTTTTTCTAATAGTCAATATTTTTATTGCAACCTACTTATTACTGAAAAAAAAACCCTGTATTCATTGTGTATTCACAATTTGATTTTTTCCAGAAGCTTATATAAAATGTTTTATTGATATGCCCTGATGAGACAATTCCCTTCAATAAAGGGAAAAAGAAAAACCCACAAGAAATCAAAGTTCTGCTTAATATGAATCTAAGCATCATAAGGGACCAAAGAAAACTTAGACAAGTAAAATGGATTTTACCAAGTAAGGTCTGGCCCTCTGTGAAGCAGATTTGCACAGGTTATTGCTTAACAACAAAATTATCTGTGCCAGGACACAAAAGAGTGTGAACATGCTAGACATGTATCTAAGTGGATAATGTAGAGCTGCTTGAAAATCTGTAAATTTTCTACAGGTAGGGGCTCAGACAAGATTGATTCACAGGGTGAGGCTGCACGTTGCTGCTGCAGACCTTTCCTAGGCCTGGATGCAGAGGTACCTTGAGTCTGACCAGCTCAGATCAACTTCATAAGTCAGGCAGGCTCTTCACATAAGTTAAAGAACATTTTCAAATCTCAAAAAATATATGAGAGCTTCCTATAAACTAATGTTTATAGGAATACATTCATTGAAAAATGAAAATCATATGTAGAAAAATTCCCTGATCTCATGCAGCAAAGTACATTTGTCTGTTCTGGCCAAGATAGGGCACTAGATTTTATCATATTCAAATTCACTACACAAATATTGTATGCAAAATTCAAACATACATTGAACATTTTTGTGAACATTTTCATATATCCAGTAATTTTTCTAATTTTCTGTCTATTTTTTCTGTATGTTTTTCTTAGAGATATGAATTCCTCCAGTTGTGACCAGAGATACTTCCCCAAGTTAAGAAAATAATTATTTCAACCATACTGTCTCCATACAAAGACTGAGAATTCAAACCTAATTTTTCAAATCATGAAGCTAGGACAGTGGGGCTAGGAACAATGTAATCCTGAGAATGATTAAATGGAAAGAAATCCATAATCCTGAATTCCCAGTTCTGGACTGAACAGACGTATCCATCACCCCTCTGACTGACACTGGAGAGAGCAGTCCCAAAAGAGACCACACTAAGGTACCACACTCTTCACCACGTCAACTGTTTGTATCTAAATTATGTAAATCAAGAAATTAAATGAGAAATGCCATCTATCTTAGAATGGCATCAATTTGACCATACAACTTAATAAATGAGAAATACTATGTCTGCCTTCCTTTTACATCAGCATTAAATATTAACAAGAAAAGAGATTCTGCACTGAAAATCCGTTCAATGCTAAGAATCACATTGGCATAAATCACATCAGGAGAAACCTCTATTAGTGTATAAATGTTTTGTATAGGTAAAATCCGGATTTACTCATAAAATTGCAAGAAAACAGTGTTGGGTTTAATCTGGCCACAGCTGCTGACACAGAACCTGTATTTCTGTGGACTTTGCTCTCATAAGAAATACATAGGTATTTCTCTCACCACGTTCACCTTCATTTTTCTGATAGTTGCAGAATTTATAGGAAAAGGTTTTTTCTTTACAAAATCTTAACTGTTCAGTAAAATATCCATTCCTCTCCACTACTGAGCATGGGAAGAATATTTATTACAGCATGACTGCTGGTGCACTACAGCTGCTGTAAGGATGTGTAAGCAAATGTGAAATGAAACCTCGATGGATTTTACCTCCCACAACACACCACTTCCCCTTTTAATACAGGGAATTGGTGACTGGGAATCTGATCCCAAAATCACAGAATATTCTGAGTGGGATGTTCCACAAGCATCACTGAGTCCAACTCATAAGTCAATGGCCCTTACAGGGATTTAATCCATCATCTTGATGCTATCAGCACCATGCTCCAATCAACTGAGCTCACACTGAAGCCTGAGGAATAAAACCTACAATGGATGGAAAAACCACCCAGCTTAAAATTTCAATATATCAGAGTATCAGTTGGAATTCAAAATTATTTCAGGTTTGGTGGGGTTTGGGATTTTTTAAAAGTTTATTTTCAGCACATGCTGAAAATTATCTAAAATTAAAAATAATAATACTCCATTATTTCATTAAGAGTGATTTCAAAGCAGGTATTTCAAATACTCCATGTTTCTTCCTTATAAGCAATTAAGGCATGTGACATAAAAATATATGTCCATGTTCTGCTAGAGAAATACTGGACAAGTCATTAGAGGCTCCTTTATCCATATCTCATCTAAAGGAAGACAAAAGCTGAAATAAAATTCCATTTCCGACTGAGACACATTGCATAGCAATCTTTATTCACATCTACTCTCTGAGTTCCTGAATTAGCCATAGCCCACTGCAAAAACTGATCATTAGCTTTAATGCAGTCCCTGCTATGTGTACATCCCTGTAAGTGCAGAGACACAACTCAGAGCACAAAGCCTTACATCATCTCATTAGGACAACGTTTCCAAGCAGCCCTTGAGGAGCTCCTCATTGTACACAGCTGTACTTGAGGACAGCAAGCAAAATAAAAGCATTTCCATTTTGCCAGGGAAGATGTTGCACTTCTACCATGTAGACATAGTGGGGTTACTAAAACATTATGAAAAACAGTGCAAAATTGATTTACTACTTACTTTGTATTCTGAACGCTGGTAGCTATTATTGCATTAGAAACTTGAAGGGAAAGTTTATTCCTTAAGCAGGAGGTAACTGGGAATGGGGCTGGGGGACTGAATAATCTTTTATTTCAAATTACCAGAAATAAAGTATCAGAGGGAAATCTTCCTATGCTATATTTATAGTTGCCATATTTAACAACATTAATGCAAGGTAACCCATCTGTAATTAAAGTGAAGACATCTCATATATGATGCAGCTTAACTGCCTTCTCAAAAACTCCAGCCTTGACATTTCAAGTGCAGGGAACTGACATGAAATGAATACTCAAGGAACTTTTCCTTTTGGGGAGTGTAGGGAGTGTTATTCTGCCATAGTTTTTACTTTCCAAATCTCCTACAAGCTTACTTAGGCAAATATTTCATGACATAACAGAACCTTGCTACCCTGTGTGGCTATTTCCACAAAGATACCCTTCTATTGATCAAACTTATAAAAGTGTTTGCCTCAATCTGTCAGATACATGTCTGATTCATGTGGGAGCCCAACACAAAGCAATTTCTAGGTAGCAATTAATTAGACATGTTAAACACAAATTAAGTAAATCAGAAAACGCACAGCATTGAGTAAGGATATTTGAATAACAAACTTTTCTTGGCCAACCTCTTTTGAGCCAGTGAGCTGAGTTCCTGGGGCTTTTAGTGCACAAGCATGGCACTAATCCCTCAAAGCATCAACCAAAGTGGTGACACAATCCAGATGCTCAAGCACAAGCAGATTCAACACAAAAGTGAACACTGCCATGGGAATTGCACTGAGCAGGGATACACCTCTCTGCAGTACCCAATACCGGCCTTGCACAAAACAGGCCAAACAGCTGAGCATCACTCTCCAGATTTAAATACTCCTTGCCCTGGGGCTCTTAGTGTTTCATTTCTCAGTATCAATAAACATTAGAGAAATAGCATGCTGAACAAGAACAGAACTCTGGTTTTGCATGCCAAAACAGTAGTTGAAAGTATAAATACATTTTGTTAAAAACATCTATTCCAGGGTTTCCTTACATGGTTTATAGATTGCTCTAGAAAAAAAAATTATGACATCAGTAGAGGAATGTAAAATTTGACCTTCAGCTAGACAATGATTGGCATTGACTGTAATTCTTCATGAGATTTCACATAATCAACATGCTGATGCATGCAGGGAGAGTACATAATCAGTTGCTCTTGATCACAGAACATTTTGCCTGAGAAAAAATCCAGCACTAGCTTTCAAGAGTGTAAGGTCTGTGACAATTGCTACTGGAAACTAAAGTTATGGGGAAAACAGCAAAGGAAAGTTGGAAAATTGTATTATTTGAATTTGACCAAAATAATACAATCACACAAGGTTTATAAGCTTCAGACTGAGAAGGGATTATTGACTTAATCCAGTGGTTTGGTCTATGGGTGTTGGTTGCAAATTATTGGAATAAATTTATCATCTTTGACTTCGACCAGCATATCAGACAGATGCAGTTCTTTCCCTACCAACTCTTTGTTTTATTCAGCAGTTCTTGGGGACCCTACAAACACTTCAGAGCTAAAGACAGACATCAGTTCCAGAGGCAACAGTCAGGCTGGGAAACAGTGCTGTTCCTTCTCCACCAAACATTTTTAAAAGTATATCCCAGTTATGAATATATCTACTTATTAATCATGTTTGATTTTACATCCTTGCAATGATCTAGTCAGCTATTCTGCATTAGATCATGGAGTCTCTCCTGCGATGCACATCACCAACAAACATTATTGACGTTACCAAAAGCAGGGCATTGCCAAACTGTATAATTGCACATGTAAATTCAGGGGCTGCACATCAGTTAATAATTGACTCAGGTCATTTTTTAATATTCATGAGCACTTACAATAACTGCATAGGCAAAGGGATACACCGAATAGAATGAAACCTTGCCATATTATTAACAAGGGCCATCACTATGGTTAAACAGACATTTTTAAGACAGAGCAATAAGTGTCACCAGGTTGAGACAATTCCCAATACAAACAAGTCTTACACCTTCTGTGGCAATTAACAAAGTCCCAGTGTTTAAAAAAAACCGAACCGTTTTTCCTTAAGTGCTGATCAGTTACAATTAGAATTTCCCCTTCAACAGACAAGAGTTTCAGGAGGAAAAAGTAGTAACACCTCAGGTAAGGAGGAAAGCCCATGATTCTTCCAGCTGTATAAACAAACTCCCCACTCTAAATTTTACAAAGACTACAGATGCTATGCCACACAGGCATAAGTTCAGGATCATCCTTATAAAAGCTTTACATTTGTATACTAAATTTTGTAACTACATTGAATGTGGAACTCAGCTGAACTCAAGGTTCAATACAGATCTTTGACAAATTGAGAAAAAGCTGTATAAATCAAAATAGTTTTCCCCAGTAACAATATATTCTTTATAAAATGCTTGATATGAAGAAAGGGAAAAAGGAAAATGTCTCTCTCACCACCCTGCAATGCGTTGGATTTGTAAAAGAGTTGATCAGGTCATCAAAAACTGTGAAGAGTAGCTGTCCACAGAACAGTTAATTCAAAAAGAAAGGCATCAGTTCAAATTCAAATAGGCTTCTTCCTCTGGTCAACAAACAGAGGTTGTCAATCAAAACTCCTTCACAATCATACAAGTTTCAACCACCTAATTAGCTGCTCTGATCATATATATATATGTGCATTTTAAGAACATGTCAAACACATTTTAAGTCCCTATTTCCTCTCTAGTATAAGAGAAATAGAATCTTCCCCGCATTAAAAGGACTCCCAACCAAACAATCTTTCTCAAAGAATTAAAAAGTACAGAAGTCAGAAACTTCCATTTTATTAACCCTCAGCTTTAATACTTTATACTTCAGCATAAACTTAAAATTACCTTTTTTCCAGCCCAGATGTATAATACTTTCATATTCCCCAAGTGGAACTCCAAAAAGAGCAGATATAATTGTATGGAAAAATGGCAAAACAGCTTGAATAAGAATTTCTGTGCTGAATGTGTAAACAGAAGCAACGTTGAAAACATAGTGAAATTGTGCACCTTTGGAAGAAAAAACAACATTCTTTCTTGGTTATACACACACATAGAAGGGAAGGAGGGCATTTCAGCTGGCCCCTTTTTAAATTATTCATTGTTGCACACACTTATTTTTAGTTCTATAAAAGGTCAGTTTTCTTCTGATTCCACAACACTTTCTTGTGGAGTAAAGAAGAGTCCCATGAATATGCAGACGCACATCCCTGTAACACTTCAGTCACTGTGCATTAATGTGTGTTCTCTGTATATTTCAAAGTCAAACAAATAATACCTGTCATGAACATGAATTTCTAATATCTTCTATATTTCATTTTAAATGAAATGTCAAAATGATGGAAAATATTTTCTAGAAAGTTGCAAAGGGCAGTGTCTAGTAAGAAGCTGCAGTATGTAATTCCACACTAGTGCAAAACATCATTAAAGGGACACTGCCACAAATGGAATCAGATTTTTTAAATCATTATTTTACTTACCTTTGTCAATCCTTACACAAACATTTCTGAGAACAGAAATCTGTTTGTAATCCTGATTTTTCATTCTTCAATTACAATAGCAAGCTGGATTTCCCTACAGCTGAGAAAATGGATGCCAGCATATTATTTTTCCTTTGTTATGCAGTATCATGTTGACATTATATTTATAAAACCCACTGAGGTGGAAGGCAAGTTTGGATGGGTGATGTTTGCAAAAGATTGATTTTTCTGGCTCTGTCACCTGGCATGCACAAAAATGCTTTTATACATTTATTCACTAATATTGGTTCAGCTGATTAAGCACCAAGGAAGTCTTAATCAGTTTATGTGGATACTCCAGACACTCATATTCAAAACCTAAGTTGCCTTTTACATCCACAAGCCAGGCCCAGCAGCTCTCCTCAGCTCATTGACATCTTTCTCCTGTCCTTGGCAATCCCACCTTCCCCAGAGCACTCAGGTTGCATTTTGTGTAATCACTCCACACCCATATGTTTCCTCTTTCAGCTCACACACAGCACACTGTGCCCTGCCAGGGGATCCTTGTTAACCCACTGAGTTCATCTTTCATAGATTAGCCGTGTTCATAAAAAGAGAAGTAGTCATTAAGGCAAGTGACATAATTTTATCATCAGCCAAGGAATGCAGGAGAGTGGGGTTTGGTGGTTTTCCTGGGGGTAGGGTATTGGTTTTTTAAATGCTGGCACAGTCTTAATTTCTTTCACCATTGTTATTTCAGACTTGTGATCCATCCAAACACAGTTCACAGAGATGAAAAGATAAATCTTAGCAAAAAGAGAAAGCATCGATTTTCAGGCAGCAAATGAATCTCTAATGTCCATACTACCTTCACTGTGATCTCTAGCAGATAAATTATTAATGCAAGTGTATGAACATCATTTTGTTGTGATTAGATTTCACTTAAATTTTAATTTAAAAAAAGTCACAGGGGATTGAAGAAGCAGTCACATAAGATAAGCGAGTCAGTCAAAGTTTTATTTTTCATGTTTGTGTGCTGGGATTATCTGAAATCTTATCATTCATGCAGCAAATTACCAAGAACTACATTAAAAATGTGTATAGCCATTTTCATTTTTAAAAGATTCAAGACTATAAATAATTAAATGGGTGAGACATCTGTTATTTATGAGCTGAAATGACAGTTTTAATTTAGTTCTTCGTTTAGCTGAGCCTGACGTATTGAGACTGAGTAAGAGAAAACAGGAAATATTTTTAAATGACATCTCTCAGAGTTTAGAACTTCCAAGAGTGTAAATCACACACTTGGGTTTTTTGTTTGTTATGTTTTCCTTCCAGACCCATAAGAAAACACTCTTCATTTTTGACCTAGCATTGCATATCCATGAGGATTCTGATGACAAGGTAGAGCAACCACAGTGGCTTCACAAAATAAATCAGCCACGTTACTTCTCTGTAAACATTCAGGAGACAAATTGTTTATTTAACACATGGATACCAGTCAGACATATTGCTCAAACTACAACACTGTTATGAAGCAGACATTTCTCATACTTTTCCCCTTTGTTTCTCTCTACTACCATAATAGCAGAACACTTATTGTTGTGAATCAAAATATTCCCTGTGAGAAAACAGAGGGCTCAGAAAAGTCTGTAGCAAGGTTTGCACAGAGCTGGTTGTGTCAGATAAAAATAAAAGGTGCCCATGTCTCCCTTGCCAACTTTGGTTTGGGGAGGAAAGGCTGGCTTGTTCTAAAACTATTGCTTTACTCTTTTTTTTTTTTGGCTTGTTTTTGATTTTTTTTTGTTTTGATAAAAATTTTACATACCATTAAATTATTCTTTAAGAACAGACCATTAATGATTCCCCCTCATCATTGATTGTTGAAACTACTATCTCATACGTCTGCTAACTTTGAAAGACAAGGAAATGGGCACAAATTATAGATTTATTATTCAAAGGATTTTTACAGGCTTCAGTGAACAACAACAAAAAAATTATTAGAATGTAAAAGTAATACTGGTTTTAGTAAAAAATAATTATTTTTTGTGATTTCAGCTGTTTTTGCATACTCCAGTTTCAAACAAGCCATACAGCCCCCAAAGTGAAAGGACCCAGAAATCAGAACTCTGAAAGTAAATAAACTGAAAATAGATGCAATTATTTGTATAAATCCATCATTACAATTAACTTCAGATCTAGTTTACCTGGGAAATTACTTTCCTCATTCTCTATCTGAGAAAAGCAGATTCATAGCTTGAGGGTATCACGGGGGTAGGGAGGTGGGGTGGGGTGTGAAATTCCACTGAGGGGAAGCTTTCCAATAGACAGGAACATCACAATTCTTCTCAAACTGAGCAGAATGAGCTCTAGGCTTCCGTGTGATCAGCTTGGGACAAAAGGGACAGAACTGCTTTTCAGAGGTGCTGGACATAAACAGTTTCCCCTGAAATCCATGGGAGCCATCACTGCTCTGAGAGAAACGGTTCATGACAGAAGTTGAATGACAGAGGATGAGAGGGGGAACAAAATGGAAAAAGGCCTAAGTCTAGAGAGCAGTAATAACAAGCTATCTTTTTTTAGATCAGTCATGAGAGGCTGGAAAGGAGAATATTCCAGCTGATCTCATAAAAGACTTTATCTGTCCCTGTGAACATTGCAATTCTTAAATCCTGGGCCATCACTGACATAACATAACTGCTGTGTCTAGAACCTGCAGTAACTTTCTTTTGATATCTTATTGTTTCACAGAGGAGCAACCATATATTCAGAATCTCATGGTAGTATAACCCTCCCAGTGTTACACAACTGTATTGTTTATTTTTGGTGAAGCAAAAATTAAAAAAAAAACAAAGCCTGAAGGTTTTGTTTCTTCACCGACTGCAACGCAAGGAAAAAGGTATTTCAAAAACGTGTATATTTTACATCTTATCTCTTAAACAAGAAAAGGCAAAACAAAGTAATACTGACATTTCATTCCTGCAGAAGAAAGTAAGTCTTTCTTAGCATCTTATCTTATTTCTCATTGGTCATTTCCCATTTATTTACCAGGATAAAATAGAAAAGTGTTGTGTTTTTTTTCACATATAGACAGGAAAGAAAAAGAAAAAAACATTCAGCAAAAATGAGGTGGGGAAGGAATCAATTCTCTTTCCACTGGAAGATCAACTTGTCTATTAAAAAAAAAACACAACAAATTTTCACCTACCATAAAAACAATTACCTTACTCTCCCCCCCAATATGTAGCAGTTGAGATATGTATTTAAAAGGGAATCAGCAAGAAGGTAGCAGGTGTTGTGGAGCATTCAGGCCAAAGACACCTGCTGCAGATGTCAAGAAAATTGAGAGAAATCAGGGACATCTAAGAGGACAAACACAGTTGAAAGCTTGAAAAGTAACAGGGTGCCAGGTGAAAAAATAAACAGTGCTAATCAGACAGATGAAAGTAATGGCTTGCAAATAAACACTGCTGAGATGCCCACCCCATGATGAACTAAAATTCTTCAAGTTTGCAGCAAGCTCACTTTCTTAAAAACTCCCAACCCCTATAATAACATAAATAATAACATAAAGCAGATAAATGGAATACTCCACTATCATCATCAACACTGATCTCATATTAAAAATGAAGGGAAAGCATTTTTAAAAAAATCATAAAGTTAATCAACCTTTCACTTGTTGTCTTCCTAATGTACCACTGAAAGAGCTGAAATACTAGCGTGACCTTTGTAAAGTTCAAGGATTCTGCAGCTGTATTATGGGTAAACTAATTAAAAAACCTACAGAATACCTATTATGTACAGATTAGTGCTACAAAAACAGTTCATCAAAACTTGCCAACTTTGCTTCCCCACCAAAAGAAGACAGAACTGAATAATTCTCTAAACTAAAGTCTGGGGGAAAAAATGCCACTTCCAAAATAAAATGAAAGCTTAATTTGAATCATAGTCTTTTCAGGAAAATAAAAAAAAAACAACAGTTTTCAAAAAAATTAGAATATTATGAACTAACACAAAGGTTTTGAAGACAGCTTTGCCTCTAGTTCAGTTTCTATTTTTTCATCAAATGTCAAAATATCAGATTTTGTCATTACAAATACAAATGTGAGATCTTGATTTTAATTACATGATGTTGCAGTGAGTGCTAACATGTGGATATCAGAAAAAAAACCATAAATAAAATTTTAAAAGACAATACCTTGTCTTTGTCAGAAAATGTCAGCAAAAGGACACAATGTATCCCAGTGCAATATCCCAGGTGTATCTTCTCCTGTACCAATACTACTGACATGTCAGGAAATCATGGAACAAAAACAAGGTATTTGATCTCCTGTCCCAACAATATTAACTTAGTAGGATACCATGAAAAAATAAATTTATATATACCAGAATGCCTTTCTAATCCACCCACACAACAGAAAGAATGCATTTCCCATTCCATAACAATGTTTCTTAAATAGAGGAAAGCAACTTGACAGGATTTTAGGTTAGTTTAATTTTTAATTATTATGATAGAAAGAAAATCCAGCTATAAGCTTTGACAGGGTGAGCAGCTCCGCATGTGTAAATCCTACTTCACCACAATTTAAGTGCATAAGTAACTATTTTCAAGTGATTGTGTGCAAAACAAAAGTAATAGAAATTTTCTATTCTCCTCCCACTTGCATAATAGCTGACTGCATTTAATTGAAACCTTCTTTAAAACTTTTGAGCTGAGACTAATGATGGCAGTTTTGAGACAGCAGGGTTTTTTAAAAATGTGGTTGATGGGATAAAAAGAGGGCTTTAATAAAAGACTGTTTGCAACATTAACTGGGGTGTTTACTGGTGCAGAAATACCAAAATTATCAACATACATCTTTGCTCAGGTAGGCTGCAGTTAAAACTTATGTGGCAAAAAAGGAAATTCTTCACTGGATTTCCACAAGTACAAGGTATATTATCCCAAAAGCTTAGCGTGAAAGGGGAAAAAAACCCAAAACTTTGTTCACTAAAAGCCACTTGCTTGAGTTCCCTGAAGCAGAGAAAAATGCCTGTAGATGTACAGCAAAAAGTCAAGGGCAAAACTTGAACAAGTTAGAACTGTGTTAGCATTTCTCATGTGAGTTGTCCCAGGCGTCGTTCAGGCATGAAATAAAGGGTTTGTTGAGCACACTAACAAGAAGTGATACTTCATTATAGAGTACCAGAAACAAAAATTTCTATATCATTCAGATATTTACAGTCATAGCTGGGGGAAAAAAACTCAACCAACAGATATTTGGTGGAGAGAACACCTATCTCTGAAATAACTCAGTAGTCTCTATGTTAAGGTAAAAGCTACGGAAAATTAAGAATTTGTAACATATCCCAGTGTGTATAATGTACTGTCTGCAGGAGAAGGAGGGCTAAATGCAATAAAGAGCTTAAGCTCAGAAGCCAGATTTTAGCTCAGTATGTCACTCTGTAATAGTCTTTCTGTTTTACTTGATGTTCCCAGGCCCAGTATCAGGGCACATGGGACATGCACTTGCTGCCTGCTGAGAAGCCTTCTGAAACAGAAACTAGACATCCCTTTGTCTTGGAAAGCCATTAAGTGAGCAAACTGAGGAAGTGAGAGCTCTTTTTCTGTGAAGGTTTCATGACATTTATCACCAGAACCTCAGTGTTCATGATCCCCCTGCACAGCACAGCACAGGCTGGCACTGGCAAACCTGAGTGTGGCATCCTTGGCTGGGCTCCCAAATAGGCCCAGGGAAGTCTGAACACGAGCTCTTCTGCCTGATGGGAAACACAGAGACACTGGCCAGAAGAGGAACTTTAACACACAACCAGACCTTGCTGGCACGCTACAGGGAATGATGTGGGTCTCAGAAACATCAAAATTTAATATATAAAGAATAAATAACTGTATAAGAAATGGATACAAATATCCAGGCTTTCCTTATTTTTAGAAAAAAACTACTTAAGAAAATTTTAAAAGCCCAGCAAAAAGAACCACCAAAACCAACAAACAACCCCATCAAAAAGAGAGACCAAAAACCTACAACTCCTTCATGGTCTACAAACAAACCACACAGAGAAAATATCTGTTATTGTCAAGCTCCTTCCCTTGGATTTCTATCACTGACAATCCACTCTAGAGGTATATTTCCATGGCACAATGATGCTTATTCACCTATTAAGTTAATCAGTGGTATTTGTTCCCTCTGGATATGGTTTTGAAAAAGTCTTTTAATCCAAGCTTTCTTTTCAGGATTGCAGTCAAGACTGGAGGCAAAACAAAATTAACTCTAATTGTACTTCATCTACCAAGTTGCATGACTCAGCACTTCAGATACTAAAAATTCATCAGTGGAAAAGCACAAAGTGCTCCCAACTGCCTGACAAGACCTGCTTTTCTTACTTGACAAGCTGAGTCTGAAAAAACTCTTAATGGATTCATAGTAGTGAGGACAGGGAGTTAAGGATACATCTGTATGGGAGCTGATGCAAGCAGCACTTCACAGTACAGCACAGTCCCAGCCTGCATGACAGCATCAGCGCAGTGCTGCACTCAGAGTAACAGGTCCTGCTAAGCTCTGCAAGATGCATCCCCTGCACAGCTCCCCACTGCAAGAGAAACCTACTTCACACAGTCTAGAGATACTTATCTGGCTTGGCTAAAAGGCATCAAAAAGCTATCTGAAAGTGCTGCATCCTGGGTCTTGCAGGGTATGGTAAACTACTGCACCCTCCAGAACTTCAGTCACATTCAGCCTGTCAATTCTGGCACACATGACCACAGAAAGATCAGCTTGGTTCCATAGGTGATGGATATTCAGAACAATTCAGGGAAAATTGTACCTGCAGTTGCCCACTGCAGCTAAGGACTATTTAGCATTGATTATATGCAGCTGGAAACAGACTGGTTAGTGGAATTTCAGGGAGAGCCCCTACAATGTCAGTCCTTCACTCTATCCAGATAATTAACTCTTTAATGCTAATCAGCTGAGGTTTGCTTTGTATTTATACATAATTTTACACATTCCATCCCTGACCTGATTTAAACTCTCAGTGCTACTGCATATAATAAGGACCAGTAATAACAACTAAAGGCAGAGCAACTTTGAAAATTAAAAAAAAAAATCTTGAAGACATTTAACCTTTCCTGCTTATAAAGAACAATGAAGGAAAAGCCCCAACCTAAGACTGCTGATTTCATATCTTGTGACTAACCAGGGAAAGGGATTGGAAAGGATGAGCATGCTATGATTCTTTAAAAATCATGATGCAGGTGATAAAACTGCCTAGCCAGATATGGGAATATACTGCACGCCATAACTCCAAGGAGCAGCTGCCCACATTTAAAACCAACAAGTAGCACAGGTATGTACAAGTGAACTTCTGGAGCAAAATGCCCCCCATGTCTGAGTGTTCATGATATGTGAAAAGAAACAGCAAAGCATTTCCACAGAGAGGCTGAACTCCAGACTGCACAGGTCAGCCTGCTCCAGTCCCGAGTTCTGTGACCTTACACAGCTGCTGTGGTATGGATGACTGCAAATCATTACAGCTAAACAGAGCTCTAATGGAGGGACCAGCTCTCTGCTTTGCTCTATGCATCTCTGGAGAGAGTGAACTGACACCCAATAGAATGGTAATCAATACATACCTGACACAAGCAATGTACATAAATTATAGATGAAGGATCATTTAAATACATTCAAACAGCACAGTTAGCCCTTCAGATGCACTTGAAATGCAGATCTTGTTATATGAAAATTGGTTTGTGATACATAATTGTACAGGGAACCTTTTTTCAACAGAGGCAGGTCACATTACAAGCTCTGGGATGAGCAAAAGACCAGCTGCTTCAGAGGCACAATACCATGAGACTAAGAACACTGCCAGGTACTCCTGCAGTTCCAGCTCCTTTACATTAACTGTAATTTACCTTAAGGTATTGATTGCCAAAGTGTTTCTTGCTTAGTGATGCTACTCCATTCATTGCCTGCTCCTGTTTCCATGTTTCTGCTCTTTTGATCATTTGCATCATGCTGAAGGCACGACTAAGAACATTATTCATCTGTTGTCCACCCCTTTGTTCAAGGACCAATCTAAATAAAAGCACACACCATTTTCATCTTACACCACATACGCATCAGAATAACCCCTCCCAGAGCAGTTCCTCAGCCACATCTCTCATCTTCAGCAGCATTATGCTGATTTACACTAGTTAAGCATCCAGTCTGTGAACTCTATATAAGCCCAAGAGAAAAATCAAGGCCCCAGGAGACCTATTCTTCCTGAGATGCCAGTGAGAAATGAACTGAAGCAGTCCATTTGTCATCAGCAAACTTTTTCATCTTTATTCATCTCTATCACACATTTTTCCTTCACTCATCATTTGTTTCTCTTCTCTTCTTTAGATACTCACTTAGGAACATGGGAAAGAGCAATCCAGCTTGATTCAGAGGTATTCCCCCTCAGATAAACAAGGAGTGGGCACTCACAAAAATAGGAAACTATACGAGCTCATTTTACCAGTACCAAGGAGTAAATTATTACTCCAGAGACAATTCAAGCAAAATCCTGATAGCTGCTACTTCAAACATAGATTAGTTTATCTTGATTTTGTCATATGCAAGGTATGGACAACTTTACATGGTAACTAACGATCTAGAAAACTGATTAGTACTAATTTGGTCACTAACCAAAAATGTTAGGTCAGTGAGGGAAATACAAAAGAAATAAGATTCTCATATCTTTAAACTTATCTGAAATATCTTTCCTTCTATTCCTTATATATAATATAGTCGCTGCTTGTACAAAGAAACTGCAAAAAGAGGCTGTTGCAGAGGTAATCCAGCACACTGAGAGAAAACTAGCAAGAGTAACTGATACAGAAAATTTTGTACCAGCAAACACATTTTTAATCACTGAGATCACGCCCAGATTTTCTCACAGTTTATCCTTTTCTTGAGGAATACAATTTGATAGCCTGCCCCTACACAGCTCTTGCAGCCAAAATTACTTTATTCATACTTTAGAACCTCCCAGCTTTTAATACCTATTCAGCCATATGCAAGAGTGAAATATCCCATTAAAAATATGATCAAGGAATTCTACTGAAAAACATTCATCGCCTTCACTGTAAAAACCTTGTCTGGTTTGAATTTAAGCTAAGGAAAATTGCTCTGCTCACAACAATGTAACAATGAGAGCCCATGAGAACAAGGCTCAATTGGTTCCAAGAGTTTTACCCTACACAAAATGATAAAAAGCAGCTAGAAATGTGCTCAACCTTCTCAACCTCAGGCATTCCTGTAGAACAGAGGAAATCCCTGGCAGGCACAGAACTCCTTCTACAGCCAGCACATGTGGTAGCTTGGGTGATACCTGGAGTGCAGTTTCTGCAGCTGCCAAGAGCATCAGGACAAGGGCAGAACTAGTGCAAGAAAACGGGCTGTTAAACTGGTTACAGAGTGTGCAGCCTGCCTGGAGCTCTGTGCTGCCACACAGCTGTAACTGGGAATTCAGATAAATTAATAAACATTGCAGTCACCACAGCCACACATATACAAATTGGATCCCTTTGATCCCAAGTACACACAAATGCATCAAATCAGGAGCTGTTTAATCATTTAGACGTCAATCTAGACTAGCACATGGCATGAGCCCTTTCAGTTCATATGTGGTTCTGTCAAGAACTACTCAGAACACAAAAGGATGAGGTCTAAATAAAACAACATGGACTTCAGGAGGTCTTCCAGCCCAGCATGACCTTACTGCCCTAATCCTTCCCAGAGGGAGTGGGGGCGCATCTGTTCTAGCCAAGGACAGTTCACAAAATGCCTTTCCTCATCCCAACTCCCACTCCAAGGGTGGTGTGGCAGCCCCTTCTGTCCAGCCACATTGGCCACAGGAACCACTCACATTTCCCCATTCTGCAGCCCTACCCTTCACCCTTGACTTCCCCTGTGGGAGAGCAAGAACGGAGACTAACAGAGGGGAAAACTGTTCCTGGGATTATTTACAGAATCACTATATAATGTGCATTTTTAAAAGGAGGTGCTTGTGTGTGCATTTCCTTTGTGTATGATGAGAAATCAGTTACATAACAGAAACCCACAGAGCAGGGAAGGCACAAAGCATTAATAAAGCACATTGAAGTTCACTCAAACTGAGGTGATGGGTTTGCACTGCCAGCTGGCAGTCAGACAGCCTGGCAATGTCAGAGGTCTTTGTGTCTCCTGATAACAGAGACAGCAAGGGCTACGTGTAACCTCTCTGGAGCAGTATTTGATGTGACTGGTGGACATTTGGCTAAATGTTCATTATGCCTTTTTAGCCAAGACTTCAAAATGCAAATGCCAGGTACTTTATCTCACAGTAGATCAAGCTAGAAATCATACCTCCCCGTGTATTAAACAGCCAAAACGCAGAAAAAAAAATGAGATCAGGCTACAGTGCAGATTTTTATGTACAGATGAAGCACACAAAACATGAGAACACATGCAGATGCTAACTAGAACAAAACTGCCAGGGTTTAATTGGTTGGCAGTCAGTGATTCTAGGAAGAAATAGCTGGAGATTGTTCTATATTGTGCAAGAAATCAAAGCAGCAAAACCAAATATATAAAAGCAGATTTACAAAATGAAAGCACAGCAACATTCCCAGCCACAACCGTAAATCTGGATACAGCAATTTATTAGTAACGGTAAAGAAATTACCTGAATAAGAATTTAATACCAATAATGACAATGTACTGAAAATTCAGAGGAAAGCAGGTAATGCCTGACAAAGAACAACAAAACCTTACCTTGACCTCAGTATTTTTCCCCTCACATAGCACACTAGGGTAAGAGAGTGACAATGCAGTCACACCTTTACACACAACTTCCTGCCATTCAGGCCAACGCTTGCAGTGCAGCCAGGATTTTATTCTAGGTTTAGTGGAGCTGTATGTAAGGAAAGAGAGAGATTGAGAGATCAAATGATGAGCCCAACAAGCCCTGGCATGAGTTCCTGGTCTTAAATAAAAGCTCAGAGGTCAGAGAAGAAAAGAGAAGGAGTTCAGAGAGGCAGAGCTATCCATCTTCTTCAAGAATTACCACGGCATTCAGGCCACTTCTGCTTCTTGGCAAAGCCTACCAAGTATTTAAGTAAGCACTAAGGATGCTAAAAAGTACATTTCCCCTTTACTTCTTTTCCTCCTGTTTTCCCTCAAATGATTGCTATTTCACTCTTTTCACCTTTTGTTTTACTTTCCCTTTGAATCTACAGTAGTGGTTCTAAAGGGAACTGCCTTGCCAAAGAGCATTTAGGCCAATCTTGACTCAGCATGAGTCTATACTCTTGATAAGGCAGCTGAGTCAAGTCAGAAAAAATTCCCATTGCATAAAGAAAGAGAATCACTGGTAAAGCCAGTTTCAAGTCAATCAAACTGTTCATGAAAAGAGCAAATATTTTTAGCCAAAGAAAGAAAAACATTCTGCATGGACTAAAAATGAAAATACTATGTCAAATATTTAAATTGATCTGGTATTTTAAACAAGGTTTCAAAGTTTAATTAAATAAAACAATACACTGTTGTTGACTAAAGCAATTTTAAATCTTTCAGTTTTATGCTTGTCCACTAACAAAAACCTCCATTTCCCATAAGTGAACATCATAAGTCACTGTTGGAATACAGAACACAGAACCCCAAAACTCTGTACAACTTTTGTCAATCATATTAGCTGCCCACACACTGAGGATGATGCTGTCATTAGAATTCAGTCAGCTGTTTCATTACATAAAATAATACATGGGTTTTTTCTGAAATAAGTTGGCAAATACTAGCAAGAATTCAAAAACAAAGGGATTTTGGTACTGTAAACATTCTCCTGTTGAACTTTAGATATTGCTGGTCTGATGCTATACTAAAACTCTTATATTTCCCTACCTTTTCCTTATCTTATTATCAGTTTGATTTTCCTAGCATTTCTACGTAAATAGAGTTTCTTTGAGATTAATAACCAATATTTCCTACAACAACACTTCAATAATATCTACATGGAAATTTTGCTTTAATTTTTGAAGATGATAGTGTGGCCAAGAGAATCTTCAAACTAGTACCTAACTACTTCAAGTGAAAATAAATGTAGCCCAAAGAATTAAAAGCCTCTACATATACCTACACTTACTCTGAGCACCGCTCCATTTGCCAAAGGGTGCCACAGCAGCTTTCCTGCACAAATGGTAACAACAATAATCCATGGATGACAAGACATTATAAAGAGACCTTGAGCACAGCAAGCTACGGTCAGTAGGACCTTCTGAAAATCAAGATCATTGTTGAAGTGTTGCACTATAGTTTCTTCCCAGTTTGGAGTGCGTGTGTAGCAAATGCTTACTCACTAGGGAAATTACTACCCAGGAAAATATTTCTGAAACACTGAGAAGCATGATATGTTATATTCTCAGACTAGACCTATCTTGAAATAAGCCTCAAAGGGCCCAAATGATGGCATGCCACTAGAAGTAGGCACCAGACTGTTTTGCTTTATCAAGAACACTGAACTAAAACATGACCAAGGATGCCTGAGAAAAATTACTGACAAAAATGGTTTTTGTCTGGGTTTCAAGTAGACTGGTTATGAGCATGGGACATAAATGAGATTTTTTTTTTTGAGGACTATAGTTTAGGACTGGACTCCTAAATCCTTTTATGAATCCAGATTTTTACCTTATTTTGCTCAATCCCAGCCCCTAATATGATATGAGGAAAGTTTTCAGCATCCTCTAACAGAGATCCTGTACCTGACCAGTGCTACTATACTCATTATCTGCCAAAGCAGGCTGTATCCCTGCAAAGGCCTGGAATTACCTCAACAGTTGTTACATGCAAATTCCCTGCAGAAGGGAGGCAGTGCTATTTTGTATGAACAAGCAGGTTCATCTTACATAAACAAGAGCCTTACTACAGAGCTACAGTCCCCCCTAGACTCAAAAAGCAAAATACCTGCCATATTCATAAATCCCAGATAGCCTATGAATCCCAAGAGCTACTCTGAAATGAGTTTCCATCTTCACAGGAACTACATTATTCAAAGGACCTTGCACTTCTAATTTGTCATTGTAATGTGCTCTTCAATACCTTGCACTGACATTGTGTAATTTGACAGTGCTACACGAATTGCTCTCCGAGGACGAGTTATCCAGTAATATTCCCAGTGCCGTTAGTTTCACTGCTGAACATGGCCACTTGCACAAGAAGGACAGAGCATGTAGTTATTGCAGAATAATTATTTCCATATTGGTTAATTTTGTTACAGAGAGTAAAAGTGGCCTCACTGAAGCTTAAACAGTTTCCATCAGCCCCCCTCTCTCTGACAGTCTCTTAAAACAAAGCTGAAACTGCTGAGACAGCAGCGATCAAAATTTACCATGTTCTGCAACAGAATGTTCTATTGCTGAAAAGTCTTTGGTGATGACACTACTCTTCCTCATAAAACAGCACCTAAAATGCTTCATACAGTTGCTCCACAGAGTAAAACACATCCTTTAAACCACACACTGCCAACAAATCACCAACCACCAGTAACAGCCCAAGTGTTTCTTTGAGCAAAGTGCACAGAAAAGAACAGATCTGAGGTCATGAAACCAAGCAGTGATGACAAAACCAACACCAAGTCTGGCACATCCAGGGCCTTGCTCTTCATCTGGAACGTGCTGTACTTTTCATCTGCATTTCTCTCCCAATAACACACTGTTCTAACACAGCACTGGGTTTTGGTGGTTTGGGTTTTTTACAGCTGTTATCCATAGATTACTCTGATAATGACTTGACAAACAATGTTATCACACATATGTCCCTTAATGCATATTTCAACATAGTTTAATTAAGAATTAAGAAACAGCTATCATTGCAATCAGTGAGAAGTAAAACTCATTAGACAAGACTATTATAGGTATGGAAAAAACTCCTTATAAAACAGGCATGTAGCTGTTTAATTATGTTTGAAAAAAATACCAAAACTCTGATCATATAAAAATTATTGATAACAAATTTGGCAGAAAGATATATTGACATTTCAAAATAACAGCAGTCAGAACAAATAAGTATGTCTTCTAAGCAAAGTACTAGGAATTTTCATTAAACTAGAGGTTGCAAAATTATAGCTCAGCTCCCAATAATGCAGTATACTTCTCCCTCTGCTGGAAAATCCATCCCACTACACAATCCAAAACCATATAAAGATGAAATATTATCGTAACATACTTCTCTGACTCCTCCTGCTGGTAAAGGTAAAGACTTGAATATAAACACAGCTCATTGTTTCTATAATTAATGCTGCGTTACCTCAATAATTTATTTATTTGGGTGCTTCATTTTTTGTGAATGACTTGTAATTCGGAAGTTAAGGGATTGTAACTGTTGCTACTCAAAACTCTTACTTGATGACCACTTTAAAAATTATCATGCTTGAATTTTCATGGTAAAATTGGCTCCTTCCAGACAGATTTTTTTTTCAGAAAGAAGGGAAGGAATGCTGTATTTCAGCAAAATTCTCTAAGCTCATATTTTTACACAGTGGTGAAAAAATGAGTTGGTATGCAATTACTTTCTAAGAACTTTGACACAGACACATACTAGAAAAACTCATAATTTTAGCTTCTACAGAGGTTGAAACTAATGCTTAGGTGCCAGCTGATGTTTGGAGCAAGTAACAAGTTCAGCAAGTAATGAAACTAATTTGGAGAAAACTGTTTACTAAGATGAAGGACAGGTGGAGTTAATTGCTCTGTGGAAATATTTCACAACTAGCATAACTCATGCCACTGTTTAACAATGCAAAGAGGCTTCCCTCACTTATTAAAGTATGGAGGTCCTGGGTAAGCACGTGTAAGCAAACCTCTTAACAGAGGAAATGCAGATGCAGACATTAATTTTTTAAGACACATCTATGCTGCTGGAAGTGTCTGCTGCCAAAATCCAGATATTGAAGAATTTGAGCTGGATATGCATCCAGATTCCCAACCATTCCAACACTTCTACAAAACAATCACAAAATTTCAGTCAACTCATGAGAAGAGCAATCAGAGAAGGAAAGAACAACACATCAGAAAGCAATTCCTTAAATGGGCACTTATTTTGTTTAATAGCTACATAACACACTTAAGGATGACAGTCTTCAACTTAGTTATCTAAATTGCATCATGATTAAACCCATTTTCTGAAAAGAACAAACTGCAAAGATCTTCACAAAAGAGTAGCCTACTTGTAAGTCAAAAAGATAAGATCTTATTAAATGGAAGAGCAGTCCCCCATGAAATTCTGAGAATTACTTTCAATTAGCAAGGCCCGATTTAGACACCCTCCTGTGTTACATCACTTGTGAGGGAAAAAAATAAAACTAACTGAGAGAAAAAAAAAATTACCATCATTCCAGCTCTCCAGTCCTTTAAATCCTTCAGTTAGCAGCCATGGGTCACTGGTATGCAGCCAGCTGAAATAAAGCCCACCTTCTACCAGGTCTCTTGCTGAGACATTAAAAGGGAAGGAGGATTTCAGCCCTAAGAGACAAACATTTTCAAATATTTTCATTTTTCTCTAGTCTCAATATTAGCTGCTATTCACCAAAAAACAAAACAGCCAGACACAAATTCAAATTCAATCTGGATTAACACAAATCCTGTGACAATCCCAAGTCTCCAATCTGGGGATAAACCTTGTAAGACAAAACCATCATACTCAGGGGGCCCAAATCTCTTTGTGCCCCAAGCGTTGCTCAGTCTGTGGAGCACCCAGCATGTAGGAGGTGCTGCACTCTTCAGCAAAGCTCAGCTCGTGTCCGTCCTGCCAGGCTTTGTCAGTGCTGCCCACGGGGGCTGGCACCCCTGGAGTGCCCCCTGACCATGGCCATGGCATGGAACAGCCTGACAGGACAGACTAACTGGCTGTGCCAGCCCACACTAACAGCTCCATTGCAGACTACAGGGACACGTGGGGAGAGACAACCAGTATTTGGTGTAGAAATCCTGTACATCTGAAACCAGGAAAAACATCTCATCTCTGCTCCAGAAGCCTTAAAAGGAAAACGCTTCTATTCCAGCAATAACCATTAAACACTACAAAATTCCATTTTAAACCTGTTTGAATCACTAGTTTTCTCTTGTAAGTGGAAGAACCTCACAAAGCACACAAAGCAAGCAGTCTGAAGACTGGCAAACAGGCTCCACCAGAACAAACACAGGCAGTACTGGAGAAGTCCCTGAGAACATCCAAGAATATTGGCACTTTTGCAATTAGTACTTTTCCAGTCCAGACAATGGCTCTTAAGCACAAGTTTTAAACTGATTAATTTGGGATGCATGACAGACTGGAAACAGGAAACAAAAACAAATGAAAAAGTATTTCTAGACTCATTCAACTCAGAAGCAAGAGGCAAGGGAACCTAAAAATTAAAGAAGATGTGAAATCTGAAAACTGAGATAACATCAACAGAAACATCCAAAGTAAACCAAACCAGTGAGGAATAGGAAATAAATTACCCTGCAAGTTTCACACACAGCTGCACAATGTTAAAAACAGACACCTCTGAGCAGAGGATGTTTCAGAGCAAGTCCCAGCTCTGAAGTGCAGCAGTTTGAGGGTTAGAATTTTACAGATTTAATTTAAAGACTATAAGAAAAGACAGTATTTTCTGCCACTTAAAAATGCGATCACAGAAGAAGTTTCCACAGCTGCTCTTCAGGGCAGCCTCCTTTTTTCCAAATCACCTCAGATTTGCTCAAGTAAGGTATTAGAGCAGGAATCAAAACTCATTAAACAATGTAAGAGCTTTGGCAAAACAGCCACATCTTCGACCAAAATGTGAATAAACCCAAGAACAAAAAGGGTACTTAAAACAGTGCCTGCAAAAGAGCACTTATCTAGGCATTGCCTACATTTTCCTCTAAGTCACCACACAAGGTCTGTCAGCTACACTGACCAAACAGTTCTCACAAGAAAAAAAACAAAACCCAATAAGCTACTTCTTCAAAAGAACTACGCTAATGATTTACATTTCTTTGTCATTCTCGGCTTGTTCCCCTATATTGTTTCCAAGTTTTGTAATTTTTAAAAAGAAAATAAATTTTCCTTTAAACAAATCTTTTTCAGATTGCATAAATAGAACACTTCCTGTAGACAAACCTTTTTTAAAGGGTTTTACCTTAAAGCATGGCCAGGTGATTTCCAAATTAAAAAGGGATGGTCACTTCCACTTGGGCTCTTTTTTCCAAGGATTCTTTTATGGAGGACATAAAATAGCCATCAGTTATTAGAAGTTTAATCCATTTAGCAAACCTATATAAGCACTCTATTGCAAGTATGATTCTTCTCAAGGGAATGTTATAGCGGCTGCCCAGGAATTCAAAGAAGTAATAATTCAAACATGCATTTCAGTCACAGCTTTTGTGGAAAAATACTTTTACAGCTTTTAAAAATTTCTGGGTTGATGCCAAAGAGTCCTATCAAATGACTAATCCATCTTTTTTATTTAAATAGTCTATGAATCAAGGTCCAATACAAAAAAAGCTGCTGAGCTTTTTCCTAATATCATTGTAAAATGTGATAGAATGTGCCATAAAAATACATCACATTAATAGATTTTGTTCTAACAATAAGTACTTTTCATGAGTTTTGGTAAATATTTTAAATACAATACAAACAAAACAAATTATTTGCTGAATCTCTGTTACTTAATAGCAGAGTATCTATGAAAGTTACCTCAATTGTAAGTCTCACCATTTTCATTTCTATGTTATATTTTCAAATATGGAAATATTTTTCTCCATAAAAGTACCTGTGCACTCAGCTCCTACTCCCAGGCTGGGTAAATCTGTGACTATGCACTTGTCTAAATCTCATCTCATGCACAGAAATTCAGAACAAGCAGTAGGGCTTATTGCATAATTATTAGCTACAGTAGGAGATTGTGTATGCATGAATCACTCTGGAATTCTTTTCTTTAAAGACTACTTCACATCTAAATCTTGAGGTTGATTTTTATTTTATCACTGCATATTTAGTTTGAAATGACTCCTGTGTTTTATAAATGCTAATTTTAAAAAAAAATAAATCTGTAATTTTGAAACTTAATATTAAAAGATACTTTTCTAAGTTTAAACCATATTTTTTCCCATTGAACTGTTCCCATTGAATATTATTGTGCAACTATGGATTATGAATAAGGAAGGAATATTTGAATGAATATATGCAAGCCTAAAGACTGATCAAGAATTGTGTGCTTTTCATTCTTCTCCCTCTAATATGGTGTAATTGTTACCTAACTTGCCCCACTGACAGTATGATTTATTCTCCTGAGTTCAGAATGATAATAAGAAAAATAGTTTCAAATTTTTCAAATTAAAAAAAAAAAGTAATCAATCCACATTCCATTCTCATGTTTCTTCTTCATACAATAAGGACTGGAATCTGATGTATCTGAAGGCAGAAATAACAAATAGAAATGTCCTATGCAAGGCCAAGCAGCTGTTTATAATTCAATTTTAAAAGACTCTTGCATTGGTTCCAACCCAGCAGAACAACTCCACCCATTTGATTTACATATCACATTCCTTATATGCATAATTTTTTTTAAGCGGGGGGTTGAAATTTTTTAGACATTCTCTATATCCCAAAATTAAAACTGGCCAAAAAAAAAACCTCACCTCACTGCCTCAGCCATTTTATTTATCTGTCTGCTAGTGCCAAGAAATGTAAACACTTCCCTACAGAAATATACCACTGCTGGAAAATTGGATCCTCGCTACCAACTTCATTATCTCTGCTGGCTGGTGCCTATGTCTGATTTGGACTCCAAAAAAAGTAACAACACATAAGAACAATGTTCTGAGTGCTCGTTAGTTGAGACTTAAAACATTGGTAGAGCCTAAAAATTCTTGAAATAACTCACAAGCTCCTTACAGAAAAGTTATTCAGACCCCATCACTCAGATGTGTTTCTACTTTAAATAGAAAGGGGCTGCAGTAGAGGTGCTGTTGAAGATGCCTGCTCCTCCTCACAGTTTTTCCTCTTCACACTCACTTTCCTGTATTTCTTACCATTGGCTTCTGTGAGTTTGGATTCAGTCTCCAAAAGTCTCTTACCCACATTCCATTCTTCCAAATAGCTGAAACTAGCCAAGAATTTTAAATGCATCTCCTCAGCTGGAGGTTTTTCATGCAAAAGAAGAAATTTTCTTGTCAGTTTATTTAAATTTTTCTTATCAGTCATGATTTGAGACGAGAAAAGATCTTATTGAGGGGCATTAAAATCCAATTTAAACTTAGAAAGTGCACACACAATCAGCTAGAGCAAACATGTAATTTCATTAATGTCAATAAGTCTGTGCTGCCTGAACTGGGACCTGTGTTCCTGTCCAAGCGCTGCCTTGCAGCACAAACCTGCACTTAGCCATTGGATAAAGCAAAAACATCTACCCCACAAAACCAGCAGGCCTCCACAGATCCATAAACTCTTCTGATAACATCAAGTGATCAACAGCAGGCAGATATTTCATAGAAAGATTTCCTTGAAAGATCTGGCCATCAGATGAAATTTGTACACAACCAGAACGCTGACAGCCTTTGTAACACCAAGAAATGTCACATTGAGCAACAAAGTCCTGTAGCTGTCACTGCCAAGCGTGGTTGTTTCATGCTGCTGAGGTGCACAGCCCTGTTGTTGCACTTGATCTTCCTTTCCCTCATCTCTTGTCGTTAAGCCATCTCCCACACAGCACCATCTTTTTCACTAGAATTCCTGTTGTGCAAAGGAGTCCTCACATTTTTAAGCTCCAGGCTGATAGCCTAAGGCCATGTCTATGTGAAAGAAGGCTCCATCACACCTGCACGAGTGCTGCCACGCTGCAACACAGACGTGTCCCACCTTCACAAGCACAGCTGATACCAGCTTGATTTTACATGACAGCTAAACAAAACACATAGCACAGTTAAACCAAGAAGTGCTAAAACACAGAATAGGCTGAAGATTGAGAGGTTTAGAGGTTTGGAGCTGACTGGCTGTGACTGTCTATCAGCTTTCATAGCCTAACTAACAATATGCTCTTTCAAAGTGAAAGAGGATTAAATAACTCAGTCACCTTCAGAATAGTCTCAATTCCAGTCTCCCCCACAAGGCTGGATCCCAGTATTACTAATATGTGAGATGGATCAGATATCACAAATAATTGCAAGTTAAAATTTTAATTTTGTATTTCTAAATTTAGTTAATAAGAACAGATGGTGCTGCTTCTCTCTATTCGTATCTGTTTGTGTTGTTTGGAAAGTATGGACCTATGTTTACTTCTTTGTAAGTAACTCTGACACCTTGTTTCTCAGCATAATTTTTCTTATTCCATGTTGACTGGCACTGTCAGAGCATTGCAATCTGCAGAGCAATCTCCATGCTCATGATTAAATAGCTCCTCGTGGTATTATTCATTTCTCTGGGAGACATGATAAATATATTCTGTACTTTAAAAGATGAATCTGAAAAAAACATGATATTTGAATATTTCAGCTCAAGTCTTGATAAAGCTAGACAGATATAAGAAAAATCAATCCCCCACTGGTCTCATTTCAATTTCATGGATTCTCTCTGCAATCATAAAGCAGAGTAGTAGCCTGTCTGAATGGAAATATTACTTGTTCTAAATTGATCAATATTATACTGGAACGGACAGTAAGGGCTTTAGATACAACGTGCTTGAGAGACAAACTTGGAGATCTGAGTCACCTTCTAGTTTGTGGTCAGTGCATTTTGCTGCCCATTCCAAGCCTGAAAATCAGCCCCTTCTTAGCAACACCATCTCTTATGAAAGAGATGCTGAAAAATGCAGCTATGGTCTGTGAGATTGCCCTTAGCATCTCCTAAAAAGGGGCTAGCACACTGCCAGGCAAGTCTGCCCTAACAATTGTAGGATTTTATCCTGATGAAAATCAATGCAAACATTCTCTCTTTTCCATAAAGCCATTCCTTATCCCCCATCAAGAAAAGATTTATTTTATTTTCTCAGTGAGAGAGAAGGCACAGCTTGGGCCTACCAAATCAAGCATGTGCACATTGCACTGGCTGGGCTCCATACCATCTCTAGGCTTTAATATATTTATTCTCAAAGCCTGGGAAACTCTGACATCACCATTTTACACATCATGGCCAGACATATTTAGACCTATACAGGTTGCATTTAAAAGTAAGAAACTAACCCCAAATTTCCATCATAAAGCATAAAGTTTGTATCATCCCTTAGCTGTACATAGATAGACTCAGAAGCTAAATTTCAATATGAATGAGGTTACCTTCCACCTCACACCCCCACTCCAAATCATCCTGTCCTTTCTTCCTTTAACTTTCCAAAGGCCCGGAAGGTACTAGTAAGAATGTGTCATCTTTGTGTCACTGGGATACAAAGTCCTGCTGCCTGGCCTTCCAGTGTCCTCTGCCAGAATGACTGTCCTTGTGACCACCTGTATTTAGGAGAGAAATTCTGAGGTTTTGTACAAATGCTCAGACCTCCTGCTATAGGTTGAATAAAAGTAATTAATCCTAAGGAACTTAGTAGGACTGGCTTCAGGAGCGGGTTTTGCTTGTGAATAACACAAGAGTTGACACAAGAAGACAATTTATAAACTATAATTTCAAAAAAACTTGCAAACATTAATCAGTTGCTAAATGTATTTGCAAAATAACTAATCAAGTCCTAGTAAACCAGTCAAGGGGGGTAATGAAAAAGGGGAAGGAAAATAAACTAAAATAGTAAACAAGTTTTCTTTAAAGAGCAACCTAAGCCACAGCAGAAGAGAAGAATAAATCATACATTAATACAGCTCACTATTTTAAAATTATGTCAGATAAACAGGGGAGGTAGCAAAGAGAAAGAAAGAATAAGGAAAAGGAGTGCATTCCTCACAGCACAAAATTTTTACTTTCTCCGTTGTCATTAAGTCTATGATAAAATGACAACCATTTCATAACAATTTTGAAGCTCATTTTCTCCCATTCATTCCCATTATTTAAACTTACTTAAACTTTGGAGCCTGAAGCACAGGCAGGATACAAACCAGACAAAGACCCACAGACTCAAGCAGGTTTTTCATGGGTTCTCTGACCTACAGTTTTTATAAGATTTTATAAGTTTATTTTAACCTTTTAACATCTATTAGTCCATGATCAAATATAACCACTGGGTGTCACTAACGCTCTATAAAAAATACAGCGCCTTACTGCATTTCCCACTTATTTTCGGGTGGAATTACTGCCACATGCTTCGGCAATCCCTGAGCCTTCATAAAATACTCACATATTTAGGACTAGCATTAAATTTAAACAGACGACTAAGTGGGTGCACAGACTCTCAGAGGTCTGTGTTTTCCTGAGAATCAATACTATCTGTGCCTCAACTCTGACTGAATAGGATTCAATTTAGTGAGCAACAAAATTCTGCCATGGAACAACAATACATGAAAGCAACTGTTCTGTGCAGTCATTCTGAGAACAGAACAACCTAATTAGTTGGTGTCAAATAGAATGACAAAGCCAACGTGCTCCTAGGGTAAAAAAATCAAGAGATCCTTTGTTAGCGTTTTTTATCAACTGATACTAAAATCCAGCACTGACAAGAACTATTCACTGTGCTTTGTATGTCTGTGGGGTTCATCTGCAAGCAAGGTTTAGAGGTGAGGTTCTATAAACTAGTTCTTTTTTTTGCTGCCAGTAAATTAACTTTCCACTAGCAAAGCTCTATTTTAGCCTGAATAAAGCAAATTAATTAAAAGGATTTCCTTTCATCAGGTTTAGGAAAGGGCTTTTTCAAGTGTCAGGTTGTCAGCTTTTTAATCACTTAACAAATGATAAATCACTTGGGACAAAAATCAACCTTTTTAAAGTGTTTCCACTATAAAAAAAAAAGGTATAGTTTCTGCCAGAGTAGAACTGTATTTAACATTCAGTTTTCCAAGTGCAATACTGAATAGCTCCTTTGATTCTGTATTGGATCAGCTGTGAAAACATCACTTCAAATATAAAACCATTGAGATTTAGTTTATCATTGAAGTTTAAGCACTTTCTTTTCTCATTATTAATTCTGATCTTTTTTCTCTATGATCTTTCCAGTCTGTAAATAGTAGAGCATCACCCATTCCCTTGATTCTTGAAAACTGATTATTATTTAAAAATAATCAATTTTTAACTTCTTTTTCTCAATCATTCTAGAATACATTAAGCGAAAGAAAGAAAAAGTTACACTCACAACAGCACACCTCAGAGTAGTTTTATGCCACCATCAGCAGCTCCATTTCTTTCATACATCATTCCAAAGTGTATGTCATCCATCCCATCCACATGAAAGCTACACGCTGACTGACAGAAGACAGAATGTTTCCTTCATTTTCCTCTCCTATTCTGCGATTTAATTTTAACAGCAGATGGCTGACACGCAACACAATAGGGTCATAGCAACACAAATGTAAAGTATCTGTACATCAAACATATATGTATGTTACTGCTGCCCCTGCCACAGTACCATGCCACTGGAACATCCAGCGTGTGTCCCGTGTGCCCAGAAACCTTGCAAGATGACAAGAACAGAAGCAGTCTGGTCAAAATAAAACACAGATAAGCTAACAAAGTTAGCTGCAATTTCGTCCATATTTATGTTTTTCATTAGCTATTAAAGTATGTTGGTTATGTTTCTATCAAAAAGGAAGAGATAAGAGGTATGTAAAAAGAAACAGAGATATATATTTGAATGGCATTTCTATGAGGTGGGGAATGATCCCAAAACGATGTAAGCAGATAGAGGTCAATCAAATACAACAAAGCAGTACTGTTGCACATCAAAGTCCTAAGAATCTCTTTGGTACAGGTTCTTTCTACAGAAAAATATATTTTTCTTCATTAGTGTATGAAGAAAGATCTGGGATCAGAAAAAAGATAATTGAAGGTTCTCTGGCATCAGCCCATTCCAAAACAGCAAAAAACCACATAATTCTGAAAAGAAAGAGAGCTAAAAGTCTGCCTGGTACTAACAGAGAAAGCTGAAGATCTCGTCTCTCCTCTTGAGAATAATCAGTTCCCAACACTGGAAGCCCTACTCCTCAACAGTGATTGTGATTAAGTTGCAAGACCCTAGTACATTCTATGGGTTTTGTACTTGTTCACTTTATGGGAGGGTGGGAGGGTTTGCAGCTATGTCCCTAGATATTTCCTTTAACTCAAAAAAAGCTTATAAAACGCCTCAAAGGCTTCTATTGTATCTCTCTAGACATCCATTCTGTCAGTATAAGTCCTTCCTGAAACATAACACGTTATATGAGGCTGTCTCTGAGGATGCTTTAGTCATTTTTCCAAGGCAGCTACCAAAGCATTCCTTGTGAAATTATTCTGATTTATTTTGCAAGATTGTTACTTACTAATTGCTAGCAAGGAGGGACAGATAAGAATTTCAGGACACTAACCTAGAAATTGAAATATAAATGTTTGAGAACAGAAAAATTAAGAACTAAGCATACAAAAAGGCTGGTTTGTGGGGTTTCTGGCTAGCATAGATTGTCAGAATACCACCTTGCACATCCTGTCCCCTAAAGAGTTAGAAGAGGAAAAGAACCCAGCATTTTCCAGCCTACATCCTTTTGTTTTAATTCTTCTACTAGATATTCCATTTGTGGGCTAATCTTCCTCCTGCTTGTTTAAATATGGGGAGGAAAGGATTTAATGAAAATTAAATTTTCCCTTGATCAGTTACTGTGATCACAAGATAAAGAAAAATTTAGTGAATGTTTTGATATTTTTTACAAGACATGTTAGGTTTCTGAAATACAAAATGTTAAGGTCTGCTGAACCCTGAGATAGAAACACAAGTGAAAAGAATTTTCAATTACATCTCACTGGGCAAAGTAACCAGTCTGAAAAGCATCATGAGACATTTCTTATGTCCAGCCTCACATCTGGTGAGAGCAGTGGTGGTTCCTACCATTTACTGGACCAATGAGTCAGAGGCTCCTCAGTTGCCATGACAAATATTTTACCAAATGAATCACAGAACTTACATCTAACGCCATCTGGCAGAGCTCTCAAACTCTAGCGGTTGTACTACCCTGTGGATACAACCCTTGCTAAATACAGTAGCAAAGACTATTTCATATATACCCAGGCAGCAACTAAAGAAATTTGAGGCACAGAAAAACAACACTCCAAACACACCTGCATATTTCTGCTGCCTTTTTGCAGTAAATGCACTGTCCTTGCAAATTAAAAAAAAAGAAAAACAAAACCAAAAACACCAAAACCCAACAAATTTTTCACACTGTCTGCACTGACTCGTCATTTTTTCTCCCACTCCCATCTGTTCAGTTTCACTCAGCTGGAAACAAGAGAAAAAGCCAGCAACATTCAGCCACTCTGTTCCTTGGGAGTTGGAGCAGTCAAGAGACCAGAGTTTTAAAATGGACTCATATTGTAGATATGTTTTTTAAAGTGCATTGACAAATTATACATATATTGGAAATATATCTTTTACTACCAAAAAAATTACAAATTGTATTTCCAGGTTAACAGGACTGTAAAAGGAATGAAAAAAATGCAGATAACACCATAATTCCCTTAGGCCCTTGGGCTCTATAATGCAAAACACATAAACCCATAAACATCTTCCACGATTAAAAAAATATTAGAGTTCATTTTAGTCTCTGAAGTTGGGAGAGGAAAGGATTCCTGGTGCTTTTCCAGCATCAGTTCCCAGGTTTCCTAAGTTACCCCCTTTTGGAGGTGGGAATAAACTACATTTCAAACAGCTCTGTGTCTACTCAAAATAATAAAAATAATTATTTCACATTTCTTTGAGTTTTTGAATTCCTGTTCAATAGTTGTTCTAGTTTATTTTCCATAAAATGTTTCATTTTTCTTCAGAACAGAGATTCTGCTCAACAGCCAGGTCTGTAAATTTACCAAGGTTCTTTAAATTAGTACAATTGCACAGATGGAGAATTTACACTGGCGCTAGAGGTCTAAGCACCCAAGCATCAAATTAAGCTTTACAAACCATAATAAATAGACTGCAAAGTAGATGATTTATATATACTGCATTTCTTGGGGATGGCAAGACCAAACAATCCAATCATTTGCAGTGCTGATCCAATTCTCCTAAGCAGCTCTCCTTTTCAACACCCTATGCATTTATTTAATACCAAGATATAATTGAAATAATTAATCTTTGGGCTGGAACTGGGCCCAGTAGAAGAACCAAATGGAAACCACTTTACTGCTTTTGAGCTTGTGAGCATTACTTTGACTCTTGGACACACAGCAGGCCAAATTCAAGGTTTATCTATCCCACTGCTTTCAGGAACAGTCGAGTTGTACCATGGTGCTACTGGACAGAAGTTCTTCCAGGATGTCTCCTGCTCCACAGATTCCCAGAAAGAACAGGCAAAAGGCAAGATACCAACTATTCTTCTCATCCCCAGCAAAATACCAACAGATTCTTTAGCTAAGTGAAAGCTGATGACCCCAAAACAAATTTATGAGGCATAAAGAAGTGTTAGGATAGAGAAAATCAGAGAGCATTTGAATATCAGAATATCATTTCTACAGACATCATATGCTGGGCATGACATCTTTTAGCACAGTTCAGTAGCACCATACAGCTGGTGCCCAAACATCTCTTGGCAATAGAGTGTCTGACACTAAGTAGTCTGAGACCCTCTACAAATAGACCACCCCACAGACTAACTTAGGTTGCACAGCCAGTACTCAAAAGTGTATTAAATAGGTTATTTGGCCAAGAATATTGGCAAACACTCATCAGTAACAAACATGGCAGCAATTGTAATGATTCTATTTGATCTGGTTAACACTAAAGATCAAAACATGGACTGTCTGGTAATAATGATTACAAGGTCATTCTGAAATGACCCCTTGTGGTTACTTCATCAATAAAATATAAAAAATATGATCCACATAAACTTCTTGTCCTGCTGCCTTAATTAGTGCAATTTTGTATTTTCTGGAATTAAGAAAAAAAAAATGTTGATGAGATATAGAAAAAAAGTATTATTTACTTAGCTGAGGCTCCTTCACCTAAATTTGCAATATCCATGGAATTTCAAAGTACTGTGAATAAAGACACTTGACCTGAATTCAGAGACAATAAACATGCAGAGAGAAAACAAAAGCAAGTTTTCCCACAAGTTTTAATAAGCAAACATAAAGCAAAATGATACAATGTTGAGTTTCTCTTAATGTAGCAACCCTTTGTGAACAGATGGTAGCAGATCTGTGTGATGCAGTGGGCAGCATTTCCGTATCACGCTGCTGGCAAATATCACCACCATTTAACTCATTTATTCCTGTGCACACCCTCACAACACATGGACACATCACTACCTGTCAGAGGTGCTCAGCACCCACCACTCCAGAGTAATTAGTGCTCAGGTCTGGCTTCTCCCTGGATTATACCCAATGAACAGCCAGTTTTTTTCATCACTCCTTCAATGACTACAAAATTAACATTGCCCTCTGCTTTTCAGGTAAAAGATAACCCAGATAACCCAAATTCAGCCATTCCAGTTCGGACCAAAAAACCTGAGGTCAAAAAAACAGCTGCTCTGTGCTTAAGGCTGGTAAAACAGGAGGAGCCCCTTCTGTGAGATGAGGTGTTACATGAGGAGTACAGTGAATAAAGCCAGCCCATGGCTGCCACCTCCTCAGTTCCCTTCTTACTGCCCTGTCACAGCCCTTGTGGCATCAATCTTCTCTTTAACAGCATCACTTCCATTTACTGAAGGTACTGATATCCATTTGTCTCCTATGCCAGACTTTCAGCTCAGTTTTTCCAACAGTGGGGGCCTAATTGAAGTCTCTTCTCTATGCCGTCCAGAATTTCCACAACATGTACAAAGGACTTCAACATTTGTTTAAACAGAGTTGGGGAATTCAGGAATTTAGGGAGACAGAGAGGGGGAAAGGGAAACTGATGGAAGGGTGGGATGAACTAGGGAAGCACAACAAAATCAAATAAAGAAAACCTGCACTCTTCCCAGCGACCAATTCACTGGCAAAATGATTTGCTTATTTGGGCCCAGATTTCACCCTTTATCTTGCCCTAAGGTACATGACTGCACAGCCAGATTGCACTTTCAGTGTATTTGTTGCAGAGCATAATTAACCATGGCCAGCATTACTTCCTTTCTCATATCCTGTGTGCAGGTGTGGGATGCAGAGGACGTCTTTCACAAGCATACATCTTTATTACAATCTCAGCATTGTCTGCAAGATCAGAACACACAGTTCACATCCCAGAATAACTCTAGAGCTTCTCAGTACTATATAATATGTCAAGCAAATTTCATTTTTACATTTTTCATGTACTGCAGCATCCTGCATATCAGTTTGAAGACCAGAGAAAATCCACATGTTCCTCACCCATGTGTTACCACAGGAACCAGAAACCCTCAACTGTCTCTGCATTGAGAGGCTCCAGTTAGAAGTTAGAGGCTCTACAGTCCTCTTGCATTCTCCGGAAAGCAGGTACAAAGAACTAAGTTATTGCACATATAATCGTCTTCAGAAAATAATTATCAGCAGTTACTTGCTTTTCATTATTTATTACAAGTGCAAATCCCAAACAATTTAGTCACCAGTTTGAAACTATGAAGTCCACAGAGATTTGCACAACACCTGTCAAACTTACTGCTACCTCTTAGAAACCTTACACAATTCATTATTTATTTTAGTAACTGATAGCATTTTGTTCGCAAGATACCCTCCATAGATGCCACTTTCAGAATACTGTATAGATCTTAAATATTAATGCTCTTTATGTATAATAATACATAAAGAAACTTTCAAAAGCTTTTCCATGGACACATACTATGAGCAGGTATTAAACCAAGATCTGCTGCAAGGCAGCCAAATTAAAGTGGGGAGAGCATGGAATTTTAAGAAGTTTTAATTTTAATTTTGCATTTTCCAGAAGATCTTGTATTTTCAACATTTTACTCTGATTGGGAGGTGGAGGATGCGGAGGAGAATATCAGACTTTCATACAGCCCCAGTTATTATTAACTATGTGGTCTGGTTTATATCCTCAGCTTTTTAAAAGTCAATTAGACATAAGAAACTCCCTCAACATCTCAAAATAAATTTCCACACTAAGCAGAGTTGAGGAGATGCCTAAGAGTTATGATAGTGAGATGGAATATTGATAACTACTTCAAGTAATTCATATCTGTCCTGACAGGCTGTCTGGAAATGCATAAAGCAAATAAAATACTTGTGGTCTCCAAATTACCCACAGCAAACACATTCACACTGCCCAAGCCACAACCCATAGAGATAAATTACACTGTTGAGCTCAGCACAAGAAAATGCCATTGGGTTAATTAGCAATGGTTCAGCTTGAGTGTTTATGCAAGAGATAGGAGTACTTAAGAGTTAATGATTAGAGCCTCAAAAAACCAAACTAAACCAAAGCAACTGGCACACAGTGCTTCAGTTACACTGAACTGGGACGTGTTGCACAGGGGGCAAATTCAATTTTATTTTGCACACTTCTTTTCATAATGCATTCCCTGTACCGACAAAAACACAGTGAGATGTTCCAGGTGGCACTTGGGAAGACCTAGCTAACTACTCTACATGAGGTGTTGCTTTCCAAAGCCTCTGCTGAGCATCTAAAGAACAAAATAAGTAAACAGGGTGGATACTCTTTCCACTCTTCTTCCTTACCAAACGTAAATATACCTTTAGATTAAAAGACAGTGTTTACTGGGTTTTAATCTTGCAAACATAAGAATATGATAAGAGGTTCACAGTGGCTTCCAGCAGCTAAATGCACACAATTGCACACGTTATTTGCATCGGCAGTTCAAAAGAGGTAAAACTGACAGCTATAATGTTACAAGTTCCAACTTAAAACCCATACTACAATTGTTGGAAGCATGGATAATATTACAACAGCCTTAAGGTAGTTAAGGTCTTAGCAAAAGCAAGCAAGTATTGAAAATGCTGGATTGGGATGCATTCAGGTACCTGCAGAAAATGTTAGGCAAAAAGCCCACAGCATGTAACATGAAGATCTGCATGTTGTTTCAAAAACAGCCTACACAGGTGCCAGGAAAATTCAAGAATGGTACCATATGGAAAGCTAAAAGAAAATAGCACAAAAGAAAAATTCCTCCCTTACAGATTCTTATTAACTTTTATAAAAAACTGAGGATGTATCAGCAACAAGGCACCGTGAAGCTGAAGAAATACTCAGTACAAGAGCTACCAAACAAGCAACACAAACCTAAACTCATAACAAGCTTTTCAAATGTCAGTCCAAAATATTTTGGCTAAAGTTTCTCAGAAGGGGTTTTAAATGCAAGCTTTTCTCAGCCTTCACTGCAGTATTGTTCCTGTGATGCCTGTAAAACCGTTGGTGTTGAAGACCTGGCTGTGCTTCAAAACAGCCATGAGAGATTTATAATTGGAAACTTCTTCTGGGTTCCTCCAGTTCATGGATAGGAATTTTCTCTGTAAATTCATGCAACACCTTTCATTACCTCTTTAAGGACAGAAATGTCTGTCTCTGAAATGAAGAATTGAAATCCTGAGTAGAATATGACTCAGAATGCATCTGGAATTTGTTTTGGTTTTTTCCCAATGAAAGGGCCAGGGAAATTCCCCAAACATCTTTTATACACACCTAGTGCCATCAGAAGACTCAGTCTGAATGCTTGGTATATATCACAAAATCTATTAGTGTGTAATTGGCAATAAAATGTGTCATTCTATCAGTCATCTTCTAGAGCAGAGGCCAAAGAACACGGTGCATGAACTAACACACTTGAATGAATTGCATGTGGTCATTTGTGACTTCATTGAAGGAATTCTGTTTTCCAGTTGTTTGGAAGACAGAAAGACAGGAGACACAAATGATCAGAACTGAAAGGATAGAGAGCACATATTATTCTACCTGAAAAAAAAAAAATAACAGTACCTCCTACGATATATTAGGATCCCAATGCCTCAAAAATTATTCTGAGCACATTTTTTCAGTAAAAGGTTCATTAAATATCTGTATAGGATAAGCATTTAACAGAGAGCACACAAATAAATTCAGCCAACAAAACTAGTTAACACTTAATCCTGTCATTAAAGTCTAATGTCATGCCACGTATCAGCATTAGAAGTAATTTATGTTTAATCCATCTCTATTTTCTTAACATCTAAGTAGTTACAACTAAACAACTGCCAAACAATTCAATCCTATTTTTTTTTTCTTTAAAATTGGATTGGTAGATGACTGTGGGAATCATGGACAAGAAGGGTTCAGAGAGGGAAGCATTTATACACCTATGCATTACCAAAAGGATTCAGCATTCAGCTACCTCCAGGGAAGAAAAACTATCAGTTACCATGAACTCTTATTAAAAAAAAAAAAGCAAAAGCTGTATTATAGCAAGGTCTTCTCAGGAGTACAGTAGAAGTGACCATCCCTCACAGGGCGAACAAATGCTTTTAAAGTCTTGTAGCTAAATACACAGAATGAACAACAGAAATAAACAACAACTTACAAATTAAGATCATTCTGGACACAAAATTGTTCAAATAGTAATAATAAAGGTAGAGGAAAAAAAAATTACAGTTCAAAAAGTAATAGCAGAGAACAGATGATGGATATTATGGATTAAAGAACATTATTTTCTGCAGGTTAACACCTGAATTTGAGTTCCAGAGAAAAACAGACAAGTAGCTTTTCCAGAAGGAAAAATACACTTTGCTCAAGCATATTCAGTGAAGGTTTGAGACAACCATCAAGAATCATGAGGAAAACATTCACAGAATCACAAAAACATGATGCTCAGAAGCCCTTTTCCTTGTGGAACAGCAAAGGCTTTCAGAAGCACAAACCCAACTAAGCGAAATTAAAAACAGGGGGTGTTCTTCAAGTTTCAAGACACCAAGGCAGCATTTCACCCTGGAAATGAAAGGCAGCCCAGCATACATATTTATCTGGCAGAATGCCTCTTTATGAGTGTTTCTTTCTCTAGGCTGACCTCACTGTAAAACCTTTTGAAATTTCTGCTTTCTCATTAAACTCTCCACTTTTTGCCAAAAGCAAAACATTTCTCCTATCTCTTATCCCTAAGCAAAACTAAAAAAAAAAAAAGTTAGATTTTTTTTGTACATAATGATGGCTGCTATATAGAAACATCATATTTACTTCTGATTATTTTATATAATACCACTTTCCTCAGCTAAGTGAAAATTCCATTTCCTATAGCAAATGGAACCAGTTATTTCTCCATAGCATCTGTGTAGTTTAGCTTGTTCTCTAAATTTGGTTTGCTTTCCCCTGTCTCCCTCTCCCTCTGGAAGCAGCAGAAAAGATGACTGAAGTCTCAGCCTTAGAATACCTCTGGGTCTGTACCTGGAGAAGCAGAAGGCAAAGCTGTCTGGTTCCCCTCACACCTGATGCAGACAGCCTCAAGAGGTCACCTAAGACATCCTACCAGACCAAACCAGGAGCAAAGGGCTCTCAGCATTCCTAACACCTTCTTAAATCACCACCTAAGGCAGCTCCAGCTGCAGCTCCTAAGCATAAATTAAACAGAGCTTTCGATTCTATGCAGCTGAGACTGTCCTGAGGTGCTGGAAGTTCCCTTCTCACAAAGTCAAGCCAAAACAGGGAATTCCTGGGCAAACAGGCTCCAGCAGAGGGACTGCGGGAACTTTTGTTTAGACTTAAAAAGAAAATAAAGTAATAGACTAAAGCAACAAGATAATCAAGAATTAAAGTGAAAATTAAAACACTGAAGGCCCCTTACATATTTTCACTATTATTTTACATTTTATATATACATGCATATATGCATTTACACAAAAGAGAGAGATTGTTTCATGGTCTCAGGTATAGAAATCACAGTCACATCGACTAAAAATTACTTTAACGTGAGGTATTTAAGTAACTAATAAGGAAGAATGATTTCAGGTGGGAAAAACATTCTGTCAAGCAAAACTCAGGTGAAAATATTTGCTTTCAGGAAGAATGCAGAGGCCTTATCTGCAGATACTTGCAGAATGACTCTCGCTCAAAGTTCTGTGCACAGAGGCAGCCACATGTGCAGGTTTCCACAGCCACAAGAGCTACAGTTAATCTTACTCTCATCAGGTGACAGAACAGTGAGCTGAGAACCAAAACTCTCCCTCATCATGTCTGTACCCAGCAATACTGAACCAATCCTGAAGGTACTCAGCTTTCTCTGAAGACTTTGTGCTACCACAACCAGGAAAACTCTTTCCTTTAAGTCATGCTGCTCATTCTCACTACAGCTGCCAATCCAAAAGACAGCTGCACTTTTTAGGCATTAGCTGGACTTTATTCCACTCATTAAAATGAACACCCCAACCAAAACAAAAAAAGCCTACGAAGCTCTTTTTGCCTTTAAGTCCTGTTGCAGGCAAAAACAAACAAACAACTTACTCAAAATAAAAATCAGTTGTAAGTTATCACACATCTTATGTGGAAGAGCCCTCAATCAGAAAAGTTACGGAGCAGTGAGTTGAAGTACATGAACATTACACAGTGCTTTCATGAGTAACCAGGTCAACCAAAGATCTAAATGGTTTTTCCCTTTTCCCTTTCGCCCCTGCTGGAGCCGCTGTTCCCGTTATAAAGGGATTGCCCTAACAAGCATGGGACTAGGCAAAATCTGAAGTGTTTTCGTGACAATGTTCTTTCCATTCCAATGTAACTTGACTTTGTGTTTATTTAGCTCTACACTTTGAATAGCGTTTCATTTATGCAGTAAGTGACGTACACTTTTAAGAAGCAGTACAAGGTAAGATAAATCTTGTTGTCTTGACTCAGGCAATACTGTCATAGACTTTAAAGGAGTGGGAGCTTTGCAGCTTCAATTATTAGCAACAGTGAGACTACTCTATTGACCTAGGACAGGAACACAGAATTTTCCGTATCTCATGACACAGCACACAGAATATTTTTATTCATCCACTCAGAGTTTAGATTCCCTTCCAAACAATTTTCGGGATCGAGTCTTCTCCACACGTCTGAGACAGAGAAGGACAGGCACACTCAAAAGGCTCTAGTTTTGAAGAGCGTTTGGCCGTTATTACAAATAAAGCAGCGAAACCCTGGCTTTATTTTCTGTGAGGTCACATACTGTGCACGAAATTCAGCTGAACTCCTTAACCAAAGTCCCCACACTGAGGGCAGGTCGCTGCTCCCGCTGCGGGCACTGCTGGAAGGGCGCTGGCGCATTCCCGAGAGCATCCCAAGCTCTCTGGGATATGACCAACCGAGATGATCCTTAACGGAAACAAACCAACCCGCCCTCGGAAGCATCATGTATTTACACAGACATATATCTATGTACATATATATATATATGTACGTCTAACCACCGAGCGGCAGCGCGCCCGCACCTGCCGGGCTGAGGACACGGCTCCCCCTCAGCGCCCCGCCCGCCGCGCTCCCGGGACACGCCTCCCGCCGCCC